>VMBQ01002806.1:21906-123948 GCA_007657795.1 Dreissena rostriformis | reverse complement strand
AAATGATAAGACATTGGGTAAAGGAAAATTTAAAAATTTAACTGCATAGCATAGCAACTTAAGATAGATTAAACAACTCTATTTTAAAAGATGTGGTTTTATAGCAGATTTAAAACTTGGCAATACATTAAAAAACCGGAAAAGCGGCCAAATACAAAAAAATAGGTGCTACAGTCCTTAATCTATCATAAGAAACAGATGTTTCAGCCGAATTTCTGTCTCATTTTATAGACAAATGTATAACTTACATGGAAAAAAATACACGACCCCATACAATAAATAATTTGGCAAATATACTAGCGAATATGGCCCCCAAAAGGACAAAATACCCCGTCACAAAATTGGGTTATATATTTCTGTCCACTGTTTACCGCTAAATCAATGTCTCTTTGCACGGGCTACGTATGCAGCATTTAGCCGACATGTGCAAATATTGAATTATATCAAAATTTGTATTATTGAGAATCAGGATTTTTTTTCTTCAAATTTCTCTTGTCACAAAAAGTAGAGTGAACTACGTTACCATTATCATGTATGAATTACAAATTCAATATGACCATTGATAGTCATTAATTATTATCGCTGAAATAACTAATTGTATAAACATTTATGTTGATATTACATTTTTGTTTAACGATTCATTAAAAGTGCATTAAATCATGCAAGTCCCCTTACTCAGTTTGTCCGTATCTAGGGCCAATATATTTCAAACTAAAACAGAAGTTGCCAGTTTGTTTGTTTTTTAAACACATAGTGCGTGTTAAATATCACATTCGTGAACTACGTTACTGTGAACTACGTTACCGTGAAAATTGACAAATATCAGCTTATTACAGATATAACTATTTTGCGTTGGCATAATGTACATCTAAACCAAGTTTTCTTCAAACTCCTTCATAAAAACAAAAATGGTGACTTCCATAGACGGTGTCAGGAAAAATATTTTCATATAAAAGGTAAGATTTTGACATGATATTTTGCTTTGTTCCTTAAACTAGGTATGGTAACTTTTAGATATATAGATTTTGTTTATTATGCATGCAATTGTATGCCTATACATAATATAATCACTTTATAATCCATAAATATTAGCAAAACAGAAAGAGAGCATGGTGCATATGGTAACGTAGTTCACAAAATAGTAACGTAGTTCACATTATTTTTTCTTTGCTCAAACAATGTTGTTTTTTTCAATTGTAAATTAACAGATAAGTAGCAAATCAGTACTTAAGACACTCATTATATCATGTTCAATTTAATTATCGACTTATATTTTTTATATTCCAAAACCTTGGTCATGTTTACGAATGTTGTTCTGAATGGCTAGTGGATAACAAGTTGTCACTACATCTCGGCAAAACAGAGTATATTATGTTTGGGCCAATACGAAAAGTAAGCAAACTGAACGTGTCTCCAGTAAATTGTAATGACCATAAGATAAAAAATGTAAAACAAATAATAAGTATTTTGGCCTTCAGATTGTTGATACTCTTTCTGGTGATAATATTGTAAATAACATCGTTTCTAAAGTAAATGCAAAACTTAAATTTTTATACAGACACAAAACTTGTTCAGATTTTAATTCTAGAAAACCTTTAAGTTCAACTCTTTTACAATGTCATTTTAATTATTGTTGTTCATCTTGATTCCATAGTTTTAATAAAGCCCAAACGAAAAATTACAAATTATGCAAAACATAATTATCAGTTTTTTTTTTAGAGATTTCGAACCAAGAACCTCCAATTCCAATGATGATTTTGTACAATTGAAAATGTTAAATGTGGAAAACAGAGTGAAACAACTTTTATTAAGTCATATGCATAAAATTTATTATGGAAAATGTCCTTCATATCTCAGCAAGAACTTTGAAAAATCATCAAGATCTGGTAAAAGTAATTTCATAATACAAATTGTAAAACATGCTTATTTAAAAAAAACGTTCAAATACTCTGGGACTACAG
The DNA here is from genome assembly GCA_007657795.1 of Dreissena rostriformis. Lineage (NCBI taxonomy): Eukaryota > Metazoa > Mollusca > Bivalvia > Myida > Dreissenidae > Dreissena > Dreissena rostriformis. The sequence continues at coordinate 121,987 of VMBQ01002806.1, read as the reverse complement.
ACTGGTATTCCCTTCCAGAGGACATCAAAAAAGTGGAAAATATTAACAAATTTAAAAGAATTGTTAAAAAACATCTACCAGACAAACAAACTGAGAGAAGTGATGACATTTATTTGTATTATTGATATAAGCATATGACTGTGATATAGAAACAACTGGAAACTGTGATATATACTATTTGAATTGAATTTTTTCCATATTTGCAATTATATTTATTTAGTTAAGCCTCATGTTTGATAATGATATACATTTTTTTGTTAACATTGGTTAAGTTGTCGGATTGAGACAAAACTCTAGGTAATTCACATGTTTTCTCTCAATCAAACACCAAAGTATATGTGTGTAAGTTAGATTATATAACAAATTGATCATTTTTTGTGTACTTTTAATTGACCCCATTGGAAATAAGCTTTTAGCTTAATGGGTTATCCATAGGTCAAATATTGCATTTCAATTGATAACTAATTTTTTATAACTGTTATAATATATAGATTTAATTTATTTAATTATTTATATATTATTTGATAATTACAGCTTTCAGAATGACATTGGTGTACTATGTTTTTATGTTATTATGTATTGTGAAATTGTTATATGCGTTTGGCCTAGAATGTTAATATTTTTTTTTATAAATATGATGTTTTCTTAGTGCAATTGATTAATACTATATTGTTCAACCTTATAATTGTGTTCCTTTGCAAATTGTTCTAATGTGCTTACGGCAATAAGACCGATTTCTAAATTTTACATTTACTTATAGGTTTAATACCTGTGTAGTACTTTGTTGTGCAAGTTTACAGTGTTAAATAGTTATCTGTTATAAAAGTTATGCTGCTACATATATTACAAGCTATTATTGTTTCCTTTCATCATACTTGAGTATAAGATTTTTGAAAATGTCTATCATTTACGCCTAAATTATTACTTATCTAGAAATATTTAGACTATTATTGGTAAAGATCTCCTTTTAATCTGACTGAAAAATATCTGGAAAATAATATTTATGTATGTGTTAGACAAATTTGTAACATAAACGAAAATTATTCAAAACAAATTACTCAACTGTTTGTTGCATGAATATATTAAAACGTTGTGAACTACGTTACCAGATGCTGGTTGATTTAATCATACTTTGTTGAAGTTTGCATATGTATGTTGTTCCAGTGAAAGAAATATAAAAACATATAGATACTATGACGCCATAAAATAATGCCTAAGAGAGAAACAAATTGTCTGCAATATCAAAACATGAAACATAAAAAGTGTTATTAAAAGTGGAGACCAAACAACAAAGGGAATAAGTAAAGGTATATTTTTCAATTCAAATTTTCGATAAAATAACTGTTACTGTTAGAATGTGTTTTGTTAAAACATTTTGCTGTGTTTTTCATTTAGAGTTTGAAACATAAAGTACGTGTGTAGTGTTCATCTCTTTCATTATACGTCAGTTTATATTCTTATACTGATATTATAACGTAGTTCACATGACAAAATCAAGGTATGTTTTAGTCTTTACAAAACAACAACTGAAGACAGTTTCCATTTTTTTTTATAGTAATAAAACCCGACATGACATGGGTCAAACTTTCAGAAAAATAAATAAAAATTAACATTTAAAAAAAATCTTATCACAGTCATTTGCGAAAATTGGCCGTTTTTCCGATTTTGTAATGAAATTTACTGTCATCTGGGTTATAAAAGATGGTATTTTATTCCACAATGTGCAACCCAAGTAACTGAAGGATTTCTTCCCATTTCCTGTAACCTTTGGTACAGAGAAAGCACCTTAATTACTTAATCTGGTATTATGGGAATGAACAGAATTCTGGGGAATAAACTGGTCTGACAAGTTATCAGGAGATAGACCATTTTTGATCTTAAAACATGTTAGAGCATTATTTGCTCGACACGTTTGTCAACTGGCAACCATCGCAAAGAAGTATCATGTTCCTGGCTAATATGAGTTCTAGAATCAAGATTGAGCACAAAACGGGACGGGACGACACTTTACGCACATGCGTTAAACCCCGTTTTCCCAGAGAGAGGCTCATATGTATACGTCCGCACCTAGGTTCCAGCCCGGGTCCGAAGCTATAACACAATCATAAAAGGTCTTTTCTGAAGATACGCATACGAATCAATTCGCATGTAGTTAAAATCCATCGAAAATATCTTTACGCGATGCAGAGAATGCGTCAACGAACGAATGGGCTAGTTAGTGAACGAACTGTAATAACTCAAAACTCGTTGGTGGGTTACTCACANTTTAAAGGGACTTGTTCACAGTTTATCAAAATGAGAATTTTTCAACTTTTTGTCACAGATTCAAGAAATAAATGAACAATGTACATCAGTGTGCGAAATAACACTAATGCCGCAGACTTATACTGAAAATACACTTTCGTTTACGAAAAATCATCGTTAGAAATTGATAAAATTATAAAGCGTCTCAGACGCTAAATTATCTAAGATTTTTTATTCCTTGTGTTATTGTTATATTTTGTAACAGCACGTGGATAGTTATACAAAGTATAAAATAAATGGCAACCCATGTGAAGACGGATGGTCAGGTCCGCACATAATGTAGTCGTAAAGACTCAACGACGACCCAAACACAAACTCTGAATTACACACATACACACATGAATACAGATGGCTGAGTGGTTTCGGTGCATGGCTTTTACTCCATGGGTCAGTGGTTCGAGCCCTGGTGTGGTTAACTTTTTTTCTCTTTCTTTTTCTACTTTTATTCTTGTTTTTATATTGTAGCTCTTTAGTTCTGATGTTTATATTTATCAATTTAAAGTATTTAATGACAAACTTCAAAACATGCCGAAATCTGTGAACATGTCCCTTTAACAAGATCACAAGTAGAAAGAATAAGGTATCTGCATTTATAAGAACCCAGTATCCTTGAGCATTCAACAACAAACACTTTCACATATAGTTAAAAATAAATATTTTATTCAAATAATTTATAAATAAAATACTATGTACATGTGAACAATCAACAGAACAGGGTAGGAATAAGAGCACTAAGTATCTGAGACATACCCATATGAGCCCTGTCATGCGAAAAAGGGTATTATGTCTTATGCAGCTTGCGTAGCTACAGACCTGCCGACACTTTGCGCCTAAACTGGATTTTCGCAAAGAAAACTTCTTTTAAACGAAAACTACCATCAAAGCAGAAAGAGTCTTCCCTGATAAGCTGCGTAGAGTGCACAGGCTAATCTGGAACGACACTTTACTCACATGCATTTAACCTCGTTTTCCCAGAACAAGGCTCAAATTTATTTAGCTACCTTAGTCGAATTAAATTACTCTACAATAAATACTGGTAGATGATCTTTTTACCATGACAGTAACTNGAGATCAAACAACAAAGCGAATAAGTAAAGGTATATTTTTCAAATCAAATTTTCGTTAAAATAACTGTTACTGTTAGAATGTGTTTTGTTTAAACATTTTGCTGTGTTTTTCATTAAAAGTTTGAAACATAAAGTACGTGTGTAGTGTTCATCTCTTTCATTATATGTCAGTTTATATTCTTATACTGATATTATAACGTAGTTCACATGACAAAATCTAGGTATATTTTAGTCTTTACAAAACAACAACTAAAGACAGTTTCCATTTTTTTTATTTGTAAAACCCGACATGACATGGGTCAAACTTTCAGAAAAAAATAATAACATTAAGAAAAAATCTTATCACAGTCATTTGCGAAAATTGGCCGTTTTTCCGTTTTTTTAATGTGGATGTATTGATCTCGAAGTCGTTATTTGAGTGTTGGATAATGGCCTGTTATGTCAACGTTTTCATGCAATAAAGCCTAAATTGTCAATAAAGTAAACACACATCGGTAGTTGACCATTCTCACTTCAATGACTGCAGTATTTATTATGTACACTTGTTGACAATAAACACGCGAATCTTAACTGACAACATCCATAAAAAAAAACACAAATATTCGTAATGTATTAAGTATTAACTGACGATGAAACGTTGAAGTTAATAAATACTACTGGATTATATTCTTCAGCAATAATTTATTATCCTCCATTTCTACTATTCAATGGATTTTTCACAAGAATTAGTTTTCGCACGTTTTTATAAATTTTAACCCGCTAATATGTTTCACATCATTAATTGGAAGTGTCCTTTGACATACCGCGAAAGGTTATAACATAGGCGTAGTTTCAGTAACTTTACAAAATCTAGCCTTAAATTACCTCAAATGAAATATTGAGGTATCACTTTTGCTTAAAGAAAGTTCACCCCCGTATCTGGATGAACAATTATTTTCGTTTTATCTCAAAATCTGTAAACTTGTTCGACCAAGAAAAAAAAGTATCTTTTGGCCCAAAAGGTGTCTTCTTCCAGACGAAGAGAATACAGACTGACATGCTAAATATGATCCACGCTTGAGTGATATATGGTCAGCAAATGTTCGTGGGAAATCCGATAGTTTAATTCGAAATTTTCGTTTGAAAACAAATCAGCGGATGAGTTATTGTGTCCCCTTGTATTAACAGGTGTTATTGCGGCAGAACTAATGTTTCGAGTTCGGAATGCAAACCTATCGGTAATGGGGTCATACTTTACCAAAGAAATGTGTCAACTTTGCTTTAATAGGTAAGAAGAAAAGATGCCGACTATATGTGTTTTTCTTTTCTTCCTTTATTTATACCTAAGAGAAGAATTTTGTTTCATCCAAACACACAAACATGATTTCTTTCCCATTCTTGTAAAACATTTTTTAAAACACAACGAATTACGAACGTCTTAAATTAAATGAATGCTCAACATGCATCAAACGTGAATGTGATATAATTCAATTCCAATAACCTAATTCAAAAAAGAAACCTGCCACATTCTTGATAGGGAAAGTATCGAACTACATATCTGAAAGGATNTTGTATCACGTGGCTCAGCTATCATCACGTGGTTGTTATAACGGCAGGGATTTGATATCGAGCTATGCTCGGAACCAGTCAAATCTCTGCGTGGAGGTTGGGAAAGAATTAGAATTCACCACAGAACTAACCAAGCACTTTAACATTAATGTCGCTTTTTTCACGTTAGAACATGGATTCCACCCACGTCGAAAGGGATTCGCATAACATAATAACATAGACAATAGCATCACCAGCCAGGATGACAGCAATTTTGCATCCAACTGTTACTTCACACGGGTATACATATGTCTTAAAAACCGTCGCAATACAGTGAAAGGTGTACCGCACAGTGAAAGTTTCGGCAAGGCCATCGTAAGACACTGTCTTCCTACCGTCTGGATTAATCAGCCCGGCTTGTGAACATATGTTTTGTCTAAAATTACTGCTCCCTGCTAGATATCGTTTATTATTTCGCCCGGTAAATTACTCTAATAAGGGGGTTCATGCCGTTTTCAGTGGAAATTGTGGGTCTCTCGAAATTGCGACCGTATCGCGTCCATTGTAATTACAGATCGCTTACCATATTTGTTTGTTCCTAAATAGTATTATTTTATAAGGAGCGAGAATTTCAAATGATTCTGTCTGTAAAGGTGTTATTTTATAATCGTCGTGTCTGCACAAAGGGACTACTTTTTTGAAACGCTGAATAACACATGTGATTAGACAGGTAACGTTGTAGAAATTAATGTCATCGCCGAGCAAAAAGGGACACAGTTGCTCAGAAGAAAGCTGTATGGTGAAATCATCTGAAATAACATGAAAGTGGATAGGCGAACAGATGTGCGTAAGTTTACGAAATAGAAATGAGCCGCGCTCTGTGAAAAGGGAGTTTAATGCATGTTCGTAAAGTGTAAAGTAAAGCAGTCCGCACATGCTAATCAGGTACGACACTTTCCGCTTTAATGATATGTTTTGTTTAAAGAAAGTGTCTTCTTAGCAAAAATCCAGTGTAGGCGGACTGCACAGGCTAATCTGGGACGACACTTAACGCACATGCATTAAACCCTCTTTTCACAAAGCGGAGCTCAAATACAGTCAAAGAGCCAATAACGGAACACTATTTTTTTCGTCCGATTTATTTATTAAACTAACTTCTTTGCGTTTAACTCGAGTAGGAATAGAACTAAAATTGTATTAATTTAGCGCGTCTTTATTGAAAGAAATTTGCTTAAACTTTTTCAACCATTTTCCCGAATACATAAACGTCTTCTACAATAAGAAAACTGTTAACACGTGCCATCATCGTTTCACGCAAAGGCCAGGGGACGTCATAAAACATTATATGAGTGAAACTATAGACAAACAGACAGACAATTTTATTGGCAAATACAATCAGTACATAGTCATATAAACATAAACCATATTTCAATTAAATAACATGTCAAGGAAAATATACATCAATGTTGATTTATCTTTGTCGAAAATAATAGTCATTTCACAGATTTTGATAGAATCAACACTTTAAACATTCATGAATAATGAACAAAACTCATTTGTCGCCACGCACCCTATGTATATCATTTTGTGTATGTATAATACACAGACATTTACACATTGACAGAGATACAGATCAGAACCCACAGAAACAACATTTTATAAAATAGTTCCAATAATGTATGCAAATAACTTTTTGCTATTTTTACTATTTCTTCAAGTGTAAGAATGATGAACCCTGTTTTTGAATGAAGTGGCAATACCGCTACCATATTCTTCAAGGTCTGATTTCAAACCAGACACGTTATTCTTGCGAATGATAATAACTTTGAAGAGAAGTAACTATTAATCTGACAATATCCACATCAAATTCAATTGTAACTGTATATTTTGATCTAGTGATATGCACTTCTTCCAATTTTTTGGAAGTTGAACTTCAAATACAATTAAAATATTATATATATATTTGAGTTGTAGCACCTACGAACACTAATAAGTAATTAAATAGTATATAAATTATTTCTTTTTTCAACTGTCTGCTGTGGTTACACGCGGAACAGCAAAATAAAACGCAACAACTAATTTGACCGTTAAACACATTGTTGAGTTAGCCGCTGAATCTTTTCATCTTGTTGTTATAGAGACTGACCATACCACTTATTTCAAAGCAAACATATTGCTGATTAACAAAAAGAGTTTATTGAATATATATCGAGTATATTTAAATAAAATATTTTGATTAAACGTTGATGTTTTTCAACTTTTTGTTGAAGAATTATTCTATGGCCCGCGTATTCTTTTCAAAGCTCAGTTAACAGAACAGAACAGAACAGAATATTTTATTCCGACTTAAGCATGATAAGCTCATTCTCATTTAAATACATATATACTTACAGCATAAAGTAAATTCAATATGTACAAAATATACATCATTAAAAAAATATTAATTTACAACATAAGGAATACATGTTTTCGTGTTTTCAGGAAAATGTTATTACACTTATTACATTCTTCTGGACCAAATTTCATTAATGAAAAAAATATAATTATTTCAACAAGTTGACAGAATGACATAAACATTTTTTAAATCAAAAAGTGGTTAGAAAATATTAATCACGAATCATTACTTTGCTCTGCAATTTTGGAATTTCCGCTTTTGGCGACTCGACTGTGGTGAAATGACTTGGCCTCATAAAATAAAATAACAGTTCTTAAGTATATTACTTTGACAAAATATCAATTTTAAAGCATTTATTCCGTACTTGATTACACGTTAAATAATTTTTTTAACACTTAATGTATTACAAAAATAGCATTGTACAATATATACACTATGGGAACAATTCTAAAGAAAGAAAGAATAGAAAAGCATTTTTGCGGAAAAGTTACATAAATCTCGGGTTAAAGGCACCGAGACTCGCCATTGCAATGAAAAAATAAAGTCGTTTTATCTGTCATCGAATTACTGTTCGGTATTGTAATCATTACAACAACATATTAAACAACCGCTCCGTTGAGAATAATGAGTTCATATAAAGTTGGATGCCATCTATTTTAATTTAATTCAACAACATCATTCAAAACTTTATCTAAATTGAAATTGAAGGTAATGAAGAGTCTGAGCCCAATTCGGTTTTCACTGAACATAAAATATGATGCATGATTCTGCAATAAAAAGTGAGCCACACATTACCAGCAAATAAAAAAAAGACGCAATCAGATAGCGTTAAAGAGTTGATATTTTTCACATCACGTCTGCTACCGCGGCGTGACCTGAATGACCTCCCGTCGTGTAAAGGCAGGATTATTAACAAATAATATTGATGTTGAAATGATCTGCCGTGAATGCTGATAGTGTTTTCATTAAGATCACTGAAGAGGTTTATTTCATCGGTCATTAACGAAAACCTCATATTTTGTCATTTTAAGCATTCCGCTTGATTAAAGTCACACCTACTTGATTCGTTTTCCGAACAAAACCCGTAACCGATTAAGGCGCCAAACACCGTCTAGCTTTGGACCGGGCACAAACAAGCACTTCTGTGTGTTGAATAAAGGTACATCCTCCTTGCACAAATTGAAAACGCGATTTAGTGTTATTTTCAAAAGACTATATATGAAAAATTAAGAGCCCAGAAGTTTATTAATCAATTTGTAAGCTTGTCCGCCGCGAGTTCTTTTCTTATTGGTCAGTGGTGTGTCCCAATGAAAATACCTGACGTACATTGGAGAGTAAAACTTACAAGGATCTAGTTAATCACGTTTCCACTTTAATATTCACTCACTGAAAAACTTTTCAACGCATACTTGGAAATTCAATTTCGTGATATATTTAGAATTACTGTGAATATTCATTTCCGGAAATCATGCGTATGAAATATGTAACTGTACGTTTCTTACTTGTTTTTTGTTGCGTGTGATTAAATTAGCATGTTTTGCATAACATTAAAGGTTACGAGTATATGGCTTGAATTTCAATAAGAACACTGTGGAAATATTTAATATGCAGCATACACTTTTGGATTAATTTATTCTGTTTGCCATCCAGCGAAAGATTCTAGTTATAAAATACTGTATGCACGGTAATGTAAATTGAAAAAAAATGTATACCATGTTAAGCACTGAGGGCAATATATTGTTAACCGAATAAGAAAAATTGAAATGCATTACAAGACCGTTTTGTGTGTCGTCCAACCGTTATTCTTTATGAAGTTCTCAGTATTTCAAAGGGGAACACTTACCCCGCCCGCTGGGGATGGCATAAACACGGATCAATCATCGCTAAGTCAGTGGTATTCCCGACTGCGAGTGTCATATTCATACCGAAACTCGCACAATACGCAGCCGTTATCCCTTGCCGAAAACTGTCATAAATCAAAAACACGTTTAGCATAAGTTAATTATTTTATAGTATTTAAAATCTTAATGTGAAGTCGTACATAAAAACGTTCATCATCCGTCCGATTCATATGTCAGAAAGGAGATAAAAATGTATTTGAACAAGCAGCCCCGCCATCATTTAGGCCTGTCAACAACGCCGCTGGGTGGCCGGTACCCGGTCTGTTCGAGCGCCTCAGACTGGCGGTACCTTGATGAATTACAAGGTGTATTTGCATAATTTAATTAAATTCTTCAATTGCAAATTGGTAATTAATAGCAAAACTATGTTTGACTCCTCCACAGAGCAAGAGATCAGCCAGGCGTGAATTTATTTGAAATCCATTAAGACCGTATGGGACGAGATGTATAACTGTCATTAGCGGGTGTGAATTTCAAAACGGAATTGCAAAATAATATATTCAACATTTGTTAACAATATGACGCTAATTCATCATTCTTCTCTGACATGGTTAGAGCACTTAAAATTATATCACTCAACATGTTTCCGCTTTTGTTATATTCTAAAAGACCATATGAGCATCGTTCTGGGAAAACTGGGCTTAATGCATGTGCGCAAAGATTCGTCCCAGATAAGCCTTCGCAGTTCGCATAGGCTACTAAGGGACGACACTTTCCGCTTTAATGGTATTTTTCGTTAAAAAGAAGCCTCTTTTTTAGCGAAAATCCAGTTAAGGCGAAAAGTGTCGTCCCTAAGAAGCCTTAGCGGACTGCACTTGCTAATCTTGGACGAAACATAACGCACATGCATTAAGCACAGATTTTCCAAGTACTAAGCTCATTAGTATAGGAAATATGTGACAAGAACTTTCATAGCAAAACGTCGTTTAATTGTCAGACATTGCCGGACTTTATTTTGTTTCCACGCTATACAAATGGGTCTTGCTCTGTGAAAAGGGGATTCAATGCATGTGCGTAAAGTGTCGCCCCAGATTAGCCTTTGCAGTCCGCACAGTCTAATTAGGGACGACACTTTCCGGCTTAACTAGATTTTTTGCTAAGAATATACTTAATTTAAACGAAACATAGCATAAAAGCGGAAAGAATCTACACGGGCTAATCTGGGACGACACTTTACGCACATGCATTAATACCCCTTTTCATAGAGCGCAGCCCAAATACAATTGCGTTTCTTTTTTGCAATCGTCGGCATCTTTCACTCGTAAGTGCACACTATACTTTTGAGATGTGGATTTTAAAAAGCCACTGTGCTGCGTTTAAAATGTTTGTTGGTTCTTATTAATGACAGAGAATCCCAGGCATCCCCTTTTAAAACTCGCAACACGTGCTTATAACTGAATATAATAAAGGCTTCTCAAAGAAATGCAACAATTATATAAAACAGTTGTGGATTCGTAGAGAAAATAACGCCATTGTAGTATGTCTGAAAACTCAAATGTTCATTAGCATATATAAACTATGCATTTGAAATACTTTTCCCGCAACTGAATAGCTAGCTGTCGGTTATTATTTATCCACCGGTCTATTTGTATGCAAAAGTGGTTGTCATTTTTCCTAGCATTTGGTTTGGTGTATATGTCAAATAATCACCTCTTCTGGCAAATATGGGATTCTTGTTATGTGGACCCTTACAAAGGTAGCAATCGGCGCGATAGGTGAAATAATAAATAAATCATTACGTTATCGCTTAGAAATTTCTTAGCGGGATCACAAAAATAAAGCTCCCAGTAAGAAAATTCGTAGCGAGTAAAGTCGAGATACAAAGCGAATATTAATACGAAATGATCGCTAATCACTTTCGTACTGATATAAATATTAAACAAATGTAATACAGGGTTTAAAACGGCGAAAATACCTGTTTCGGCATGGACGTCGCCATCTTGATCATCACGTGATTATCCCCTCTGGTATAGGTCAAATGTTCGGCGCGGAAGAAATTAAGGGAATGAAAACTTTAAGAAATTACTGTAAACCACGAATGTTTGCATAGTTGAAGAGATAAAAACAACCAAATAAGCGGCATCTGCATATATTTATTAATTTTTAGTTTGCATTTTTAACGACTCATAAAATACTAGCATCTTAAAAAAAAATATGGCAATTATGAAGCGTTTTAGGAAGCCTAGGCAAACGATATCAGTAATGACATTAATTCCAACCTTAGTCGATTTGCAACTCGTATTTTAAACTAATGAAAAATGTTACCCGAACAATTACTCTTCTTGAATGTCAATGTCATAATTGTACGTAGCAATCGAACAATGTGTCAAATAGCAGTCCATTTGTCATATTGAACAATTCACCTCGACTAGTATTCGGATAATCGTTATTCGGATAGAAGTTTACCAATACATCGGGAACCATATGGCGGATATCACGTGTCAGATAATCATTATCATTGGACGGTCCATTTCGCCGCGGTTGTCGTTCTTGCGAAGTCTAATTATAGTCCATGAACGCTTCTTCACCGTCTAACACCTTTGCCACCGGAGTTTTATTCGAGTTATATCGCGGGTTTTGACGGAATCGGATACACCAGTTGGCAACTTTCGTACAAAATGTGTCAGTTAGCATATTATTACTTCTTTGAAAGCCATGGATATCCCTGGGGACAAAAAAAAACGCCAGACAAATACGACTGTGAATAAAACATATGTTTCGCGTTTGTTCACAGACGCTTAAATCACGAAACGTTAAACGTAAAACACAGGAGGGATGCAAGCGATACGTGATGAAGTTTAAAGGGACTTGTTCACAGATTTTGGCATGTTTTGAAGTTTGTCATTAAATGCTTTAAATTGATAAATATAAACATCAGAACTAAACAGCTACAATATAAAACAAGGATAACAGTAAAAAATGAAAAAAAAAGTTAACCGCACCAAGGCTCGAACCACTGACCCATGGAGTAAAAGCCAAGCGCCGAAACCACTTAGCCAACCGTCTTCACGTGTGTATGTGTAATTCAGAGTTTATGTTCGGGTCGTCGTTGAGTCTTTACGACTACATCATGTGCGGACCTGACCATCCGTCTTCACATGGGTTGCCATTTATGTGATACTTTGTACAAGTATCCACGTGCTGTTACAAAATATAACGATAACACAAGAACTCGACATTTTTAGATCGTTTCGCGTCTGAGACGCTTTATAATTTTATCAATTTCTAACGATGATTTTTCGTAAACGAAAGTGTATTTTCAGTATAAGTCTGCGGCATTAGTGTTATTTCGCACACTTTTGACTTATGTACATTGTTTAATTATTTCTTGAATCTATAACAAAAAGTTAAAAAATGCTCATTTTGATAAACTGTGAACAAGTCCCTTTAAAGGAAAAATCGGAACTGTTGACGTTATCATGTTTAAGGAAAATGATTGCTTCGTTGCTATTCGTGAGCATGTGAGCTTGGTCGTTGGTCACCATACCCGAAAGGTGGTGTTTCCTCAGGGTACTCCAGCCTCCCCCACAGAACAAGACCACACCCAAAATTGAAATCTTTCAGTAAAAAAAAAACGAAAAATATCGGGTGATTGCAACTATGATTTAAAATTAATCCAACTTTCGTGAGTCAAGTAAATTAGGTAGGAATGCTGGTACACACTCCGGGTCCACACGATATGCAGCCTATGGCTCGGAAGGACCTCGTTTAACCCTTTGCATGCTGGGATATTTGTCGTCTGCTAAAATGTCGTCTGCTGAATTTCTAAAATTAGCATTTTCTTCGATTTTTTTTTAAAGAATACTATCAGAATAGCAAACAGTTTGGATCCTGATGAGACGCCACGTTCTGTGGCGTCCATCTGGATCCAAACTGTTTGCAAAAACCTTCAAAATCCGGTTCCAGCACTCAAAGGGTTAAACGTCGAAATACACACACTCGTTGCTATTTTTGTAATGTGCGAGATGGGGCTTTGCTTCTTATAGAAATACTCTGGATAATTAATTTTGTATTTGAGTTGGAACATCAATAACACAACTATAATACAGTATTAAACAAGAATGAACTGTGAATTTGAAATTTACTGTTGTAATGTTCACTGTCTACCCCGATATACACTTTGTCAAAATAGTTCGATAGCAAAGGTCCGTATAGCTGCGCATGCGCTTTAAACGGTTTTCATAGACAATTTACTGGGGACTTTTTTTTATTCGTTAAGTGCATTATAATATCGGTTTTGCATCCCAATTACTATACATATGAAACTGAAATATGGACCATCTTCGGAAAAAAATATGTTTTTGTGACAATTCTGTAATTGCAGAATTGCATATGTGAGATTTTATTTGATATTCTAACTTAAATATGAGCCTCGCTCTGAGAAAAGGGGGTTTAATGCATGTGCGTAAAGTGTCGTCCCATATAAGCCTGTGCAGTACACACAGGCCAATCAGAGACGACACTACCCGCTTGTATTGTACTTTTCGTTTAATGGAAGACTCTTCTTGACGAAAATCCGGTTTCGGCGGAAAGTGTCGTCCCTGATTATTATTATTTATTATTAATCTGGGACGACACTTCACGCACATGTATTAAACACCCTTTTCATTTAGCGAGGCTCACTATATTACTGTTGTAACTGAGAGAGATGTGTGCACATGTCTTACAGGAACTTGTTCACCGATTTTCGATTTTTTGAAAAATGTCATTAAAAATGTTTATTAACAAATCTATACAGTTTTGAATAGTCTTAGTAAATTACAACAGCAAGTAAAAGTGTAAACACCCGCGAAAACCCGATATGCTGTGAAAAGTTGGACGTGCTAGGAAAAGTTGTCGATAAATTTTGCGGAATTTCTGTAGGGTAAGTAAATCCAGTTATATAATTGTGTAAAGGCATTTTTGAATTAAAATATATTTTGGTATATGCAAAGGAGGTATTATCATGTATGTTAGTAAATCCTGGTTATTATTATTAAGGATTTATTGAAATATGGCTATTTGAAGTTGACGATGCAGGGATTTGTCCCCTATTTAGCACTTTATTTACACATTTCTTTAAAGGTATGCCAGTGAAAAAGTTTTGGCACCGAAAATGATATCAACCAATGTCCCCCCGAGTTACATATCGCCAGGGTTTCTTAAAAACAAATCGTATTGATGGAGAAATTCGACTTTACATTCAACATGTTGATGAACAAATGATATGGCCCGGTGCAGTGCAAAGATGTCAAGATATGACAGGAGTGCAGTTCATTTATAAACTTAAAAGCTCACTATTACAGCTGATTTATGCGCTATGTATGCTTGTTCCTTGCACTAAGACTTTTCATACTTACTGTTTGGTTACTGTTTGAAATAATTGTGTAGTTAATGATACTCTTACGTAGAAAACAAACACATAATGTCCTGAACACTTGCACTGGAATCCCTCAATTGTTCAATCCCCATTGACTGTCATAGATAATACACCTTTTGGAAGTTTATACATTCTGACATTATTTAGGGACTCCAGCGCTAGATTTACTAATGAAAGGACAACGATAAACATTTTCGGAATAAAAATGATTAAATATAAATATATAATAAATATTAATTAATAAATATGTTTGTATCCTTGCCTAATTCTTATGCATGAAAGCTGATCATTTATTAATTTTCGAGATGTTTGGTCTTCAGCCGGCTCACATATTTTGAAATCATAGTTTCATTAGTTATTACATGAATACATTATTAATTTGAAACATTTGACACGAAAAATTACTTGTTTACTCGAACATTAGCTGACCAACAAGCGAGCTCATATTTATTATCAGTTATCGAAATTATGTCCAATGGTATATATGCTGAATATATTCCTTCAATGCTTGGAGCTTCAGAAGATGAGAACTGCGTGTTATCTAGGCAAATACACATAAAAAGGAGGCTTGAATTGGGTTTTGAAAATTTAGGTTTACATTTTGCTTATATCATTACCAAAAAAGAACGAAAATAAACAGACATTGACACAAGTGTATTGTCGGAGATGTTTGCAAAGCTGTCATTTTTAAGTCGTGTATCATTGATCCAAATTTAGTTCAAATTTATGAAAGTCTACCCATAATTGGAACTATAGGAAGAAAATATTAATATAAAGGTTTAGATTGCCTAACTGACGAATATTTTTACCTGTATGAATCACTTGCTTTACATTTACAATGATTTTCAAACAATAAAAAAACAACAAAAGATACCAATAAGCTGGCAATTAACTAAGCTTCAGAACGGATATACTTACGAAACCTCAAAGTTCAATGAAAATGATCTACAATGCATCAGAGGGGGCATAAATCAGCTGTAATAGGAGTGTATGTCACCCCTATGCCACCGTAACATGTGCTTGTTTCCGGTAAATCACCATCACATATGATATATTTACCTTTTAAGACTCCTTAAAGACACGTGAATGCGTCGTTTCCATCATCATCATTTATGTATTTAAGTAATTGTAGTGGTTAAGTGTTGAAAATGTTGTAAAACTATGTATTTCGAAATTGATATGCATGTTTATGTATAACAGTCTATAGTCTATAATGCCATATTGACTTGAGTAAATATGTTGTCCTAATGGGTTTATGAACCAACTATCAGACTATCAAAACTATTTACATACATCTAAACATCGCGTGTAACGTAACACTTCTCAAACTATTTTATATAATCTTTACAACGTTATCGAAGATTATTGTTTATATAAATATATTTCTTGAGCACGAAGTACTATTTAGATTTTTCAATGTTTGCTTGTTACAGGGGAAACAACTCTATAATATTGTTTTTTTATCACACCAGGGTTGCCTTTCTTTGACCCACAGGAAACTGTAGTACTAGCGCTCGTAAGCGTGGTGACTTTTTACAAAAAATTAAAATGAGCATCGCTCTGTGAAAAGGGGGTTTAATGCATGTGCGTAAAGTGTCGTTTCAGATAAGCCTGTGCAGTTCGCCCAGGTTAATCGGGGACGACACTTTCCGCTTTTATGATATTTTTCGTTTGAAGAAAGTCTCTTCTTTGCAAAATTCAAGTTTAGGAGGAAAGTGTCGTCCCTGATGAGCCTGTCCGAACTTCACATGCTAATCTGGGACGACACTTAACGCACATGCATACAATCCCCTTTTCACAGAGCGCGGCTCGAATATAATATAATATACACGTATGTTAATCTAAATGGCAGCAGTGAAAATGTAAATGATGTTTTGTCCAGTAAATATACTTAATAATAACAAGGTTATTTAATGAAGATTACATTATAAGATTAACAATTGTCATGCAAATTGCAAACGGCCTTCACACATACTAACACATATACACATTTGAAATACTTTTTAAAAATAAAGTAAAAATATATAAAGAATGGAATAACAAGAAATATAATACATATTACAATAATAATCATTTTATTACTCATAATACTTCTTATAATTACACTAAATTAAAAATTAACAATAAATTGACAGAAAGTAAAAAAAATAATATGCAAAACACATTTATACATAATACACATGAAGTTAAATTGCCATAAACAAAAACACGTAAATGCCGTTCGACAAAAGAGTCGCACACGTTTGTCATGATCAGTATGAAGCAGCAATTCAGAAAAATGAGCAATATTTGCCAAGCACCAGCACAAGAAAGTTAACGCAACAGGTTCATTGCGACAACCGGTTTTTGTCCGTCCAGTCCGACATTCCTAATGGCTTTGCCAGTCTGGTCTCTGCAAACACTTTCTTCGTGAAATGTACTTTAGAAAACTGATTTTGCAAACATGGACGGTAGGAAACTTGTTTTGTGAACATGGGCGCTAAAAAAACTGGTTTTGCGAACATGGACGGTAGAAAACTTGTTTTGTGAACATGGACGGCAGAAAACTGGTTTTGTGAATATGGACGGTTAAAAAACTTATTTTGCGAACATGGACGGTAGAAAACTTGTTTTGTGAACATGGGCGGTAGAAAACCGGCTTTGTGAACATGGACGGTTGAAAACTGGATTTACGAACATGGACGGTAGAAAACTGGTTGTGTGAACATGTACTGTAATAAACTGGTTTTGTGAACATGGACGGTAGATCACTGGTTTCGTGAACATGGACGGTAGAAAACTGGTTTTGTGAACATGGACGGTAGAACACTGATTTTGTGAACATGGACTGTAGAAAACTGGTTTTGTGTACATGGACGGTAGAAAACTGGTTTTGTGAACATGGACGGAAGAAAACTGGTTTTGTGAACATGGACGGTAGAAAACTGGTTTTGTGAACATGGACGGTATAAAACTGTTTTTTTTTAGCATGTACGTTAGAAAACTGGTTTTGAGAACATGGACTTTAGAACACTGTTCTTGTGAACATGCACGATAGAAAACAAGTTTTGTGAACATGCACGGTAGAAAACCGGCTTTGTGAACATGGACGGTAGAAAACTGGTTTTGTGAACATGGGCGGTAGAAAATTGGTTTTGAGACCATGGACGGTAAAAAACTAGTTTTGTGAACATGCACGGTATAAAACTGGTTTTGTGAACATGGACGGTAGAAAACTGGTTTTGTGAACATGGACGGTAAAAAACTGGTTTTTTGAGCATGGACGTAAGAAAACTGGTTTTGAGAACATGGACGGTAGAACACTGGTTTTGTGAACATGGACGATAGAAAACAGGTTTTGTGAACATGTACGATAGAAAACCGGCTTTGTGAACATGGACGGTAGAAAACTGGTTTTGTGAACATGGGCGGTAGAAAATTTTGTTTTGAGAACATGGACGGTAGAAAGCTAGTTTTGTGAACATGCACGGTATAAAACTGGTTTTGTGAACATGGACGGTAGAAAACTGGTTTTGTGAACATTGACGGTACAAAACTAGTTTTGTGAACATGCACGGTATAAAACTGGTTTTGTGAACATGGACGGTAGGAAACTGGTTTTGTGAACATGGACGGTAGAAAACTGGTTTAACGAACATGAACGGTATAACAATGGTTGCGAGAACATGTACTGTAGACAAAAAGTAGTTTTGCGGACATCGACGGTAGATAACTGGTTTTGTGAACATGTACTGTATAAAACTGGTTTTAAGAAAACGGACGGTAGAAAACTGGTTTTGTGAACATGCACGGTAGAAAACTGTTTTTGTGAACATGGACGATTGATAACAGGTTTGTGAATATAGACGGTAGAAAACTGGTTTTGTGAACATGGACGGTAGAAAACTGGTTTTATGAACATGGACGGTAGAAAACTGGGTGTATGAACATGTACGGCAGAAAACTGATTTTGTGAACATGGACGGTAGAAAACTGGTTTAATGCACATGGACTGTAGAAAACTGCTTTTGTGAACATGGACGGTAGAAAACTGGTTTTGTGAACATGAACTGTAAAAAACTGGTTTTGTGAACATAATCGGTAGAACACTAGTTTTGTGAACATGGACGGTAGAAAACTGGTTTTGTGAACATGCACTGTAGAAAACTGGCTTTGTGAACATGTACGGTAGAAAACCGGCTTTTTGAACATGGACGGTTGAAAACAGGTTTGTGAACATAGACGGTAAAAAACTGGTTTTGTGAACATGGACGGTAGAACACTGGTTTAATGCACATGGACGGTAGAAAACTTGTTTTATGAACATGGACGGTAGAAAACTGGGTGTATGAACATGGACGGTAGAAAACTGATTTTGTGAACATGGACGGTAGCAAACTGGTTAAATGCACATTGACGGTAGAAAACTTGTTTTGTGAACATGTGCGGTAGAAAACCGGTTTTATGAACATGTACGGTATAAAACTTGTTTCGTGAACATGCACGGTAGAAAACCGGTTTTGTGATCATTGATAGTAGAAAACCGGTTTTGTGAACATGGACGGTAGAACGCTGGTTTTATAAACATGGACGGTAGAAAACTGGTTTTATGAACATGGACAGTTGAAAACTGGTTTTGTGAACATGGACGGTAGAAGACAGGTTTTGTGAACATGTACTGTACAATACTGGTTTATGAGCATGGACGGTACATGTAGATAACTGGTTTTGTGAACATGGACGGTAGAAAGCTTGTTTTATGGACATGGACGGTAGAAAACTGGTTTTGTGAACATGGACGATAGAAAACTTGTTTTATGAACATGGATGGTAGAAAACTGGTTTTATGAACATTTAGTTTGACTAACAGAGTGAATATTGATTGTAAGAAACTGGTCTTGTAAATATGGGCTGGGGTAGTAGTTTTGTTAACATCACTGTTAAATAATGTGGGAAACTTGTATCGTAAACATGAATGTATAACACTAGTTTTGTGAACATGAACTGTTGGAAACTGGTTTTTATAGTATGGGCTCTGGAACACTTGGTTTGATAGTATGGACTGTATTAAACATGTCTTAAGAGCATTGAAAGTGAGGGCTGCATGAAAGCGGTATCGTAAACATTGACTCTGGAAATAGGTCGTTTAGCATGGACTGTGGGAAGCTGTGCTGAGAGCATGACTATGCGAAACTGGTTTTCTGAACAAGGACAGTTGAATGGTCCATGTATATACCGTGTCTTTTCGACGGTATATACACGGACCTTTGTTACAGGGTTTTATTTAACTGGTTGATGTCACGGCAATCTGATTAAAAGTAGCAATCAGAAACAATTCAGAATAATTAGTGGACGTACATTGTAAGAATCCGGTTGTTTGAACAAAGCTGTGCAAAATCTGCCTTTGAATTTGTTGTGTTCTGTTAAAACCAACTAAATGTGTGAAATCTGGAGTCGCGACCGTTTTATAATTATAGCTTGGTAACATTTAAACAAGTTGAAACCATAGAGCAAATCAGACACAAGTCAATCAGAATATAAAATGCAATAAATTTTAACGGTGTAATATAACATTTTACCAAATGGTGTGAAATGACTTAATCATAGAGAATTTTACTGTCGTGTTTGGACTTAAATTGGTATCAGCTTTCTGTTCATTGGATTTTTTTTTGTATCAAAGTTCAATAAGTGTATTTTTCACTAGAGAATACTAGATCATTCTCCAATCATGCACTACGGAAATTCGGTTTATTGTTTATTACGTGCTTAACGGAAATGGCTTATGAAAGAATGTGTTATATTCGTAGGTTATTGTAATTTTTATTACTTATCAATGGCTACAAGTTTCTCACTCTTCAGTATCGTAAGAATAGTCAAATGGACTTGTGAAGGAAAATCCACAATGATTGTCAGTGTTCGCATGTGTTTAATGAGTGAGTATTGCTGTTACCAAGTGTTTTTGGTACTTCTTTTCTATCAACAACCAGCGGAGTGATTAATCGTCCACTTACTGTTATACGATTTACACTGTCTTTGAAATTGGTCTTTCAAACAAGTTACGCACCTTTCTATCCGAACTACTACTCACGTTTTATTCCATCATCGCGCTAGATTGTTAAGGGTGAGCTCAATTTTATTACTCGATTATTTTCTGTGCCGTAAAGCCGGGCGACTTTTTATATTTCCGCTGTTCGAACAACACAGGAACGGAACCGGTTTGCGACATATGCGCCTCGAGTGGCCACGGGCACGATCAAGCGGGTCCCGGTTCTCAGAAGACTTTTGACATGCGCAATAAACTACCGTTAGTTTGTAAGCAATAAATAAACGGTTAAATATGAACCTCTAATATCTCAATTTTAATGAGTGGGTTCGCCAGTTCTCAAATAACGATTAAGCTGAGTTGATACATGTATTTTCACTAGATATGTGTTCATAATTGCTTTAGAATTTCGTTTTACTGATAAACCCCGCGAGATTGTAATTCCTATACATTCTCCACGTCCATGCATACAGCTCTAATGCCAATCTAGAACTGACATCTAATGACCATTGTTTCGATTACAACACGGCATCCAGACGGAACAGTCCGTACCAACATGACAGCAACACGCAATTAACACAACTCCAATACGGACTTTCCCGGTAGAGGTACGTTCTATTACGGCCCAACACGGCAGAGACACGGATAGCCCCGGAAAAACACGAACCATCACCTCACCTTCACGGACCATCCCTGACCTTTACGCAACGACACAGACAAACACGGCCGCGATATGAACCAAACACGATCTGCACAGATGGGACAATAACTAGTATCAAATCAGGTTGATTTTCGGTGATTCCATCATTCTGCAATCAGATCTCGAAAGCGTAACATCAGATGCTCTTTTATGCGCAATAAAACGAGCAATCTTTTTTTTTTAAATTGTTAATAATTATAATTCAACTACATGAAAATGACATGTCCATAGAATATTCAATCACAATGTTCACATCATGTCGTCCTGCCAGGACACAGATCCGGCTTCTGAGCTGAAGTTGGCCGGACGATATTCGCGTTGGTTCTTTGCTTCCTTTGTGGTTGAGTTCGAAGAAAGCTCCGACACCCCATCTATGAACGGATTGTCGTTTCGAAATTGTCATAGTGAGCTGTTGTGACAATTGTCCTCCTGATCAGCTACACTCACATTATTATTTCCAAGAACCAGTACTGAGTGTTTGAAAAGATCTTCACAGCGCCTCAAGAAAAGAGATAGAACCCGGGGACCATCAGTTACAAGGAAGACCTTTCTTTCGCCCTTCCTTAGTGTAACCACAGCAAATTGCAATGTCGCTATTAAATTACAGTTATTTCCTCGGAATATTTCATCAATTTCCCACACGTCACCCGGTCCCATTCAGTCACAAAACTAAAGCGAATAGACTTTTTCCGAACTGTGCATCTGATAAAACTGACAACAAAGCGGTGACGACATTCGTCATACAAACATTGCGTAATGCAATGTTAAGCCGTGTTGCTATATTCCAGCCTTAAAATATGAAAACAATAAGTCAGTTATTAAAATAAATCAAACAACCAAAAACAACAAATTTGCGCATTAAAAAAAAATGTGAGTCAATTTGTTTATGGCATTGCCCTGGCATTCATTGAGTTATTGAACCCCACGACCAATCGACAGCCGCCGGGCGGAAAACATCCTGACTACCATATATATAGGATCTGACATGAGTTGTCATATCATACCATATTTTATTAAACGAGTTCAGGAATTTTGTTAGTAAGCGAGCCTTTGGCGAGCTTACTAAAGAATTTCCTGGACGAGTTTAATAAAATATGGTATGATATGACAACGAGTGTCAGATCTTTTTTATCACATGCTTTTAAACTCAATAAAATACATCTTAAAATGTTGTTTACTATCGTGACGTCATTTCATGTTGACGACGTCATTTCACCAAAATAAAGCCATGCGATTGGTTAGTTATTGATTCTGTAGCCAATAAAAACGCTTAAAAATGTTGTATTACACATGTGTAATATAAGAAAATACGTAATGTCTGTATTACATTGAAAACAAGGTATAGCATGTGATAAAATGTTGCAGTTGGCGTTTTTGTTGTTAAATGCGCTAGCTACGACGTGAAATGGCGTCACAATGTCAATGACGTTACAATGTCAATGACGTTTGCTGAAATTACGTCACATGTACGCTTGTATTCAATTGGATAATAAAAATGGAATAAGCTTCATTCTTACAGAATGACTAATACTTATTACACGTTTTGATTGTTACTTAGTGGAAACCAGTTCCGAAAACTGTATTTAAAATGGTATATTGTGCGTATATTGACAACTGTGAAATTATCTCTTTAATTTTAAGCCCCATTAATACTCAAAAATCAACGAAAATGCCGTACAATATTTCGCAAAATAAAGATAAACAATTAAAAATCAGTGTTCCTTATAACAATTGCCAAATTTTCAGCTCCAGATGAGGTCTGGTAACATAGATGTTTGAAGTTACAGAATGCTCGTTTTTATTTTATTTTGTGGCATAATTAATTCCATTTTACGATATCTATGCAAACGACACATGAACAATAACATGGTACCATTTTAGTGCTCGTGTGTCGTGTGAATAAATATATTTGTAGGAAATTAAAATGGAACTTATTGTGTCACAAAAAGCCAAAAACGAGCATTTTGTATCTACACAAATCAATGCTACTGGACCAAATCGGGCGTTGAAATTTCGGCAATTGCTGTATGGAACACTGATTTTTAATTGTTTAACTTTATTTTGCGAAATATTATAAAAAAATTCGTTGCTTTTGAGTTGTAATGGGGCTTCAAAAATCAGATATCTTTAATTGGAAATCATAGTTGTAAAACGTAAATAATTGTTTTGATAACAAATTGTACTTAAATACCCTGCAATTTTACCCTGCTCATACAATTTAACATTCGTCACTTACCATTATTTAGTGGCTGATCTAAATGTATATTTTAATTAATTACTGAAGAGGCTCTCTTCATACATATCACCATCAAGTTAAGTAATCGTTTAATAGAAACTAATTAAAAATATTAATGAGTCAGTGCAAAATTATAATCTGCAATTCATAAATAATGAATTCAGTGATTTAGTACACGCAATAATAATTAAACGTGTTTTATGTGCGCAAATTGCTTTTTAACCCTTTGCATGCTGGAAAATTTGTCGTCTGCTAAGATGTGGTCTGCTGCATTTCTAAAATTAGCATTTTCTTCGATTTTTTTTCTGAGACCACTATCAGAATAGCAAACAGTTTGGATCCTGATGAGACGCCACGTTCTGTGGCGTCTCATCTGGATTCAAACTGTTTGCAAAGGCCTTTAAAATTCGGTTCCAGCGCTTAAAGGGTTAATTCAATGTGTTCTCATTCGTTACAACTCTGTCTTTTGTTTAGAATATGCGCTTCAGAACAAAGTAAACAAGGAGTATTTATACATTTAAAGCATACATTGAAAATAAAATCATTATTTCACGTTGACCAAATTGACTAAAGCTCGTATATCGTTGTTGCGTTCCTTATACGCGAAATCACGTTTTGGAAAAAAAAATCAAATCGTTGGGCAATACCCTTGGAATGAATACTTCCACCATTAACCAATTATATATTTGAAGCGCATCTAGCACGCGTTTCTTTCGAGCCTCAAGGACCTGGAAGCGGCTCGTGCAATTACACCACTAGTAATACTCGTGAATATCAATTGATTCGCGGTGCATTAAGAGCGCAACTTTTGATGTTGAAGAGAAGTCTCAATATTAATTCGTTACACATTACTACTTTAATATGATTCATGAATTGAACGCAGCCTCGGGATTGCGATGATCGCAGTAAACTGCCAGGAATGCATTCGACAGGTTGAGATGTGCGAAAATACATATAAATATACATGTATTAATTATATAGCGAATTCATAATTGTATAGTGTATTATTGGGTGTCGCATAAGATACAACTATATTAACATGTATAATGTGTTGCAACTGTTAATAACACGAACACACAAATGAGACTACTTTATTATTATGAAAATTTACTAAAGTATCCTGGACACGTAATACGAAACGAGATATAATAGCCTCGCTTTGAGAAAATGGGTCTTAATGCATAAGGAGATCTGCACAGACTAATCAGAGATGACACTTTCAGCTTTAATGGTATTTTTCGCTTAAAGGAAGTCTCTTCTTAGCGAAAATCTAGGGTAGGCGGAAAGTGTCGTTCCTGATCAGCTGTGCGGACTTAATGAATTGTTTAGGCACCTAATCCATTTGGGCCATGTGGCCAATGTATTTACTTTATCATTTCGCTACATTGATATCTGCCTGATATAAAGCTGCATGATATATTTGTTTTATATCATGTTCAACCGGAAGTTCTTATATCAGTCGATGTGCCATATTACTAAGACTTAATAAATAAGTAATATTTTATTGTAAACATGAATCAGATTGATCAAAACAAACATTGTGATAACACGATGTATTACATTTAATTCACAGAAAGCAACACAAACAGCCGAAAACGTATTTTCCAAATATTAAAAATGAATGTGTAAATGCTGATGACGTCATGTTAAACAGAAAGTTGTTAAATCAGTCGATGTTTGGATGCAAGTCATTTTACTCGGAATAAACTATAAAGTCATCATTTTTCGTAACATAAAATCAGATTCGACAAAAAAAACAATTTGATACCAAGATGTAATATATATTAGACACAAAAAGCCAAAAAAAACAGCGAAAAAAATATTTAACAACTAATAAGCGCTTCATCCTCAATTAAAATGTATGCGAAAGAGCCTGTTAAACCTTAGAATAAAAGAAAACAAAATCATAGTACTGATATTGTGCTCAAAATCGTGTATAACCTAGTACTTAAATGAAGAACAGGAATTAATTTTATTGAAGGTAAAATCTGTTGGAAAACGATTCCTTTTTTACTGTGTGTTTGAGTAAAACATGCGATCTGGGCAGGACTCGAACCTGCAATCTTCTGATTCGAAGTCAGACGGCTTATCCAATAGGCCACGGGACCAGATAAAACAAGATACACCTGTTTGTTACAATAAAAATATTATAACATCCCGCTGGGAATCGAACCTGCAATTTCCGGAACCGTAGTCAGTCACCTCATCCGCTGGGCCATGTGACCAATGTGTATACCATATCTTTAAGGATCGTGTGAGCGTGAATATATCAAAACAAAGGATTGGCTATAATCAAACAGGCCGATACATTACAATGTAAACTGAACATGCGATTCACAACCTGTGATGGCCAAGTGGTTAAGGCGTTGGACTTGAAATCCAATGGGATCTTCCCGCGCAGGTTCGAACGCTGCTCGCAGCGTATCTTATTGCATGTTTACTTTTCATTCACAAATTAAATTGTACTGTGGTCTAATCGTAATCAATATACATTGAAATCACCAGTCAACACAAATGTATCAATGGAATAGTCAACCATAAAAGAGTCGAACAATCAATATCAATTTTAAAACATAACTAAAGTTCCATAATGTTTCTCTGAGAGCCATCTTTCAAATGCAGTTATCATTGTTGAAATTGCAATAAGTCAAAAAGTTGTATGAACCATCGATCCCGCCAGGACTCGAACCTGCAATTTCCTGATCCGTAGTCAGGCGCCTTATCCATTGGGCCACGGGACCATGTCGTGCATAGTTGTTCATGCTCAATTACAATTTATGCGAAAGAGCCTGTTTACCCTATTATAAAAGAAAACAATATCATGGTTCTAATATTATGCTCAAAATCGTGTGTCTAAGTGTGTACTTAATGAAGAACAGGAATTAATTTTATTCAAGGTAAAATCTGTTGGAAAACGATTCCTTTTTTACTGTTTTATTGAGTAAAACATGCGATCTCGGCAGGACTCGAACCTGCAATCTTCTGATTCGAAGTCAGACGCCTTATCCATTAGGCCGCGGGACCTGATAAAACAAAATACACCTGTTTGTTACAATAAAAAATATTATAACATATCGCTGGGAATCGAACCTGCAATTTCCGGAACCGTAGTCAGTCACCTCATCCGCTGGGCCATGTGACCATCGGGTATACCATATCTTCTAGGATCGAGTGAGCGTGAATATATCAAACCAAAGGCTTGATTAAAATCAAACAGGCCGATAAATGTCAATGTCAACTAAACATTCGATTCACAAGCTGTGATGGTCGAGTGGTTAAGGCGTTGGACTTGAAATCCAATGGGATCTTCCCGCGCAGGTTCGAACCCTGCTTGCAGCGTATGCAGTGAGATATTGCATGTTTACTTTTCATTCACAAATTAAGTTGTACTTTGGTCTAATCGTAATCAATAAACATTGAAATCAACAGTCAAAAAAAATGTATCAATGGGATAATCAATTACAAAAGATTCGAACAATCAATATCAATTTTAAAACATAACTAAAGTTCCATAATGTTTATCTGAGAGCAATCTTTCAAATGCAGTTATCATTGTTGAAATTGCAATTAGCCAAAACGTTGTATGAACTATCGATTCCGGTAGGACTCGAACCTGCAATCTCCTAATCCGTAGTCAGGCCCTTATCCATTGGGCCACGGGACCTTGTGATGCAAAGTTGTTCATGCTCAATTAAAATTTATGCGAAAGAGCCTGTTTAATCTTAGAATAAAAGAAAACAAAATCATAGTACTAACATTGTGCTCAAAATCGTGTGTCTAACCTAGTACTTAATGAAGATCAGGAATTAATTTTAATGAAGGTAAAATCTGTTGAAAAACGTTTCCTATTTTACTGTTTGATTGAGTAAAACATGCGATCTCGGCAGGACGCGAACATGCAATCTTCTGATTCGAAGTCAGACGCCTTATCCATAAGGCCACGGGACCTGAAAACAAAAATAAGATACACCTGTTTGCTACTAAAATATATAAAAACATCCAGCCGGGAATCGAACCTGCAATTTCCGGAACCCTAGTCAGTTACCTCATCCGCTGGGCCATGTGAACAATGTGTATACAATATCTTCTAGGATCGAGTGAGCGTGAATATATCAAAACTAAGGCTTGATTATAATCAAACAGGCCGATAAATGTCAATGTAAACATTCGATTCACAAGCTGTAATGGCCGAGTGGTTAAGGCGTTGGACTTGAAATCCAATGGAATCTTTCCGCGCAGGTTTAACCCTGCTCGCAGCGTATCTTATTGCATGTTTACTTTTCATTCCCAAATTAAGTTGTACTGTGGTCTAATCGAAATCAATATACATTGAAATCACCAGTCAACAAAAATGTATAATGGGATAATCAACCACAAAAGATTCGAACAATCAATATTAATTTTGAAACTTAACTAAAGTTCCATACGGTTTACCGGAGTTATTCTCACTCATTTAAGAAGCCATCTTTCAAATACAGTTATCAGTGTTGAAATTGCAATAAGTTAAAAAGATGTATGAACTATCGATCCCGGCAGGACTCGAACCTGCAATCTCCTGATCCGTAGTCAGGCGCCTTATCCATTGGGCCACGGGACCTTGTCGTGCATATTTGTTCATGCTCAATTAACATTTATGCGAAAGAGCCTGTTTAACCTTAGAATAAAAGAAAACAAAATCATAGTACTGATATTGTACTCAAAATCGTGTGTCTAACCTAGTACTTAATTAAGAACTGGAATTAATTTTAATGAACGTAATCTGTTGGAAAACGATTCCTTTCCTACTGTTTGATTGAGTAAAACATGCGATCTCCGAAGGACTCGAACCTGCAATCTTCTGATTCGAAGTCAGACGCCCTATCCATTAGGCCACGGGACCTGATAAAACAAGATACACCTGTTTGTTACTTAAATATATTATAACTTCCCGCCGGGAATGGAACCTGTAATTTCCGGAACCGTAGTCAGTCACCTCATCCGCTGGGCCATGTGACCAATGTGTATACAATATCTTCTAGGATCGTGTGAGCGTGAATATATCAAAACAAAGGCTTGATTATAATCAAACAGGCCGATAAATGTTAGTGTAAACATTCGATTCACAAGCTGTAATGGCCGAGTGGTTAAGGCATTGGACTTGAAATCCAATGGGATCTTTCCGCGCAGGTTTAACCCTGCTCGCAGCGTATCTTATTGCATGTTTACTTTTCATTCCAAAAATAAGTTGTACTGTGGTATAATCGTAATGAATATACATTGAAATCACCAGTCAACAAAAATGTATAATGGGATAATCAACCACAAAAGATTCGAACAATCAATATTAATTTTGTAACTTAACTAAAGTTCCATACGGTTATTCTCACTCATTTAAGTAGCCATCTCTCATATGCAGTTATCATTGTTGAAATTGCAATAAGTCAAAAAGTTGTATGAACTATCGATCCCGGCAGGACTCGAACCTGATCCGTAGCCAGGCGCCTTATCCATTTGGCCACGGGACCTGATAAAACAAGATACACCTGTTTGTTACTAAAATATATTATAACTTCCCGCCGGGAATGGAACCTGCAATTTCCGGAACCGTATTGAGGCACCTCATCCGCTGGGCCATGTGACCAATGTGTATACAATATCTTCTAGGATCGATTGAGCGTGAATATATCAAAACAAAGGCTTGATTATAATCAAACAGGCCGATAAATGGCAATGTATACTAAACATTCAATTCACAAGCTGTGATGGCCGAGTGGTTAAGGCGTTGGACTTGAAACCCAATTGGATCTTCCCGAACAGGCTCGAACCCTGCTCGCAGCGTATCTTATTGCATGTTTACTTTTCATTCACAAATTAAGTTGTACTGTGGTCTAATCGTAATCAATACGGCACGGACACGGATAGCCTCGGATAAACACGGACTAACAAGGCATCTACATGGACCATCCCGGACCTTAACGACAACGACACGGACAAACAAGGCCTCGATATGAACCAAACACGATCTGCCCCGGAGGGACAATTTCTTGTAGTAAATCAGGTTGATTTTCGGTGATTCCATTATTCTGCAATCAGATCTCGAAAGTGTTACATCGAATGGTCTTTTTTTTAACATTGAAACGAGAAATGTTTTGTTTCGATATGTGTCATTTATTGCACAATATGTTTAGTTAATAATTATCACACAGCACACAATCTTGCACATATTATTATCAAATTATATTCACTTCTTAAATTTCATAAAATATAAGTCCACATTACATTCTTCATGATTATAACTAAACTGCATGAAAATGACATGTCCATAGAATATTTCGTTCAATCACAATGTTCCCATCGTGTCGTCCTGCCAGGACACAGATCCGGCTTCTGAACTGTAGAAGGCCCGAAGATATTCGCGTTGGTTCTTTGCTTCCTGTGTGGTTGAGTTCGAAGAAAGCTCCGACACCCAATCTATGAACGGTTTGTCGTTTCGCCATTGTTCTGGTTTGGTGTTGTGATAATTGTTCTCCTGGTTAGCTACAGTCACATTCTCATTTCCATAGCGCAGTCTCGGCAGATTCAGTACGCAGATGCAAGACAGCACAATTAACGTCACCACCTCTGAAGACTGCAAAGTTGTGTGTAGACATCGAAAGCGATGAGCATGAATCCAAAACAAGTTTTCCACAGTCCGGCGCCTTATTGGAAAGTCGGTAGTTGTCGACTCTTTCGGAATGTGACATGTTTCTCGTAGAAAAATGTTTCATGAGCCACACCTTCCAGGCGAATGCGTCATACACAGTAATGTAGAACGGCATTAATTTGTCGTCGTTCGATATAGATTCAAGATCAGGTAGGCACAATACTCTCTTGTCGATGATTTTCTTCAGTCATTGTTCTTGACTCGAGCATCACTGGCTAATCAATTGCTGCCTTCTTCCACCCACATGAACTTGAAGTCGGCGTCGACCAAGGCCACAAGGATTATGGAATGGTAACCCTTGTAGTTGTAGTACACACACCTGGTGCCGTTACACGGGTGCCGTTTGTCCGGGTTTACAATTCAATCGGGTGCCAATTGTCCGGGTCGACAAATTCACCGGGTGTCGATTTTTAGGGATTGCAAAACAAACGCCGGTTGCCGATTGATCGGGTGCCGTTTGTCCTACAATCTAAAGTCGTGTATATTTCGAAGAAAAGAATGCTTTTTTCGCATGCATTGAATTGTTTTTAGTGGTTAAGGACTTTACATATTTTAAGTTTGATTGCATCGGAAGCCTGGGTCCCCGGCGTCCTTATTCTTACAAGAACCAATACTGAGTATTTTTAAAGATCTTAACATCGCCTTCAGATTAGAGATGGAACCCGGGATCTACCAGTTATACACCATAAGGGCCTTACTTAGTGCAAGCCAGTCCTACAGCAAATTGGAAGGTCGCTATAAAGTCACAGCGATTTTCTCGGTAAATAGTCAATCAATTTTCCACATGGCATCCGGTTCGCCAGTTTAATCCATTCAGTCACAAATCTAATGCAACTTGTGTTCGAACTGTGTATCTAAGAAAGCCGAGAACAAATCGATGAGGACATTCATAATACAAACATTGCGTGAATGTTGCAACATTCAACTGTTATCATATGATTATCCAGAATCACCATACAATTCTCGACATAACCTTAAAATATGAACACAACATGGAATTGTATTATGGAACAGATATATGTCAGTTTTAAAGATAAATCTAACAAACAAAACCAACGAATGTGCGCATGAAAAAAATGTGAAATGTGTCATTTGTTAAAGGCATTACCCTGGCTTGACTTCTTGAATTCCACGATCCATCGACAGCCGCCGGGTGGAAAACATCCTGACTTCCCCATGTTTGTGCAGTTGGCGTCTTTGTTGTTCAATGCGCTAGCAACGACGTGAAATGACGTCACAATGTCAATGACGTTTGCTGAAATTACGTCACATTTACACGTGTATTCAATGAGATAATAATAGTGGCATAAGTGTCGTTCTTACAAAATAAACGAATACTTATTACACGTTTTGATAGTTACTGAGTAGATGTCAGTCCCGAAAACTGTATTTAAAATGGAATATTGTGCGTAAATTGACAACTCTGAACTCTCTCTTTAATTTAAATTCAGATATCTTTAATTTGAA
Organism: Dreissena rostriformis; assembly: GCA_007657795.1. Lineage (NCBI taxonomy): Eukaryota > Metazoa > Mollusca > Bivalvia > Myida > Dreissenidae > Dreissena > Dreissena rostriformis. The sequence continues at coordinate 90,327 of VMBQ01002806.1, read as the reverse complement.
ATCATAGTTGTTAAAAATAAATAATTGTGTTGATCAACAATTGTACTTAAATACCCTGCAATTTTACCCTGCTCATAAAATTTAACATTCGTCACTTACCATTATTTAGTGGCTGATCTAAATAAATATTCTAATTAACAACTGAAGAGGTTCCCTTCATACAAATCACCATAAATGTTAGTAAACGTGTAATAGAAAATAATTAAAAATATTAATGAGTCAGTGCAACATTATTATCTTCAATTCATACCTATATAATTCAGTGATTTAGTAACACAATCATAATTAAACGATTTTTATGTGCGCAGCAATTGCTTTTTAATTCAATGTGTTCTCATTCGTTACAGCTTTGTCTTATGTTTAGAATATGCGCTACGGAACATAGTCAACTAGGGGTATGTATACATATATAGCATACATTGATAATTAAAGTACTGACAGTACTGGTGTGACGATGCTTTTGAAGAGGATGGATATTTAAGCATCAATTTAAGTTTATTGTGTGGCCATTGTGATTTTTTTTCATGGTATGATAACTTAGACGAGCTGCTGAAGCAGCATCGTCAAAAACAAGTTCAGATTTTACGATGACCATATTGACTTACGTTGGTATAGCGTTGTTGCGATTTTTATACTCGAAATTACGTTTAGAAATAAAATTGAAATCGCTGGGTCATACCCTTGGAATTAATACTTCAATCATTTACAGTCCATTATACATTTGAAGTGCAGCTAGCACGTGTCCCTCTCGAGCCTCAACGATCTGGAAGCGGCTCGTGCAATTACACCACTAGTAATAATACTCGTGAATATCATTTGATTCGCGGTGCATTAAGAGCGCAACTTTTGATGTTGGAGAGAAGTCTCAATATTAATTCGTTAACAATAACTACTTAAATATGATTCAGGAATTGTACGCAGCCACGGGAGTGCGAAATTGTCAGGAATGCAGTCGACAGGTTGAGATGTGCGAAAACACCTATTAATATACATGTACATGTATTACTATTTTAGTGAATTCATAATTGTGAAGTGTATTATTGGGTATCGTACAAGATAAAAAAAACTATTTCTTTAAAATGTCTCGTGTTGCAATTGTTCATAATACGAACACACACACATGAGAATACTTTATGGTTTTTAAATTTAGTTGAAGTTTCGAGAAAAGTCTGCACACGTTATTCTTAAAGATAAATAATACACTCGTTCTGTTAAAACGGGTTTTTATGCATGTGTGTACAATGTCTTCCTAGAATAGCCTGTGAAGTCCACTTTAATGGTTTTTTTTCTCTTAAAGGAAGTCCTTTCTTAGCAAAAATCCAGTGGAGGCGGAAAGTGTTGTTCCTGAACAATCTGTGCGGACTGGACATGCTTATCTGGGACGACACTTTACGCACACGCATTAAGTCCCGTTTTCCCAGAGCGAGGCTTATATATGATATTTGTTCCGGTGTCCTATTGGTAATGAGCCTTACTACTTATCAGACCCCGTGTTCACAAAGCTATCTGACAAAGATTTTCAACTGCATTTGCGATCGATTTTCATTTTGTTCGTTCTCGATGTTTAAAGTTGGTGTTCACAAAGAAAATCGATGTAATTTGCAATCGAACATCGATTTTGAAAATGACAATCAACGAGAGAAAGCTGCAATCGATTTGATGCGTTTTCAAAATAAAAAAATCGATTTGAATCACCATAACAAAGCATCATAGTCGACCTTGAAATGTAAATATTGACAAAGCCTCGGAGCGGTGAAATCCGCTGCAACCTTCGCTGCCATAGAATCATGAACGAGAATTCAAAAACAGTTTAACAACATCGCAGGTTTGTTTTCTGTGTTTTAGATATTTATTTTCAATAAGATTGTTTTAAAATTGCCTATGATATCGTGTTTGCATTTCGAAGTGTATGACGTCGTTACACGATTAAGGCTGCATTATGTGGGGACCCGGACATTTTCATTCGTGCCTTAAATACGAGCATTTGTAATAAAATAATAACAGTAGAACCGTATGTGCGTGTTGATATTTTATTTTCCAATATAATTCATTTTACATGTCAATAATACATTTCAAAGTACGTTATGTATTTATTTCTTCTTAATATACTGGTTCAGTGCGGAAATCCGCCAAACATTGAGGGTATTTTGACAATATTAAAAAAAAATGCACAAAAGTTTACGTAAAACAAAATCGATTGAATTTGCTGAGGTGTTTTGGAATACAGTTAACTTCTTGGACGAGGAAGATTAAAAATAGGAATTAAAGAGGGGGGATAGCATAAATAGGACTGTGAAAATAACTAAATCCGCCACCCCCATTACAAATTTCATACTGCTTGAACCTATTCCCGCGTTTAAACCTAATACACAACCACGGTTGTTTATACAGTTCATTTTCTAAAGTTTTAAAGAGAAATGATGTAAAGTCGTAGTTAGCCGTTTAACGTAAATTCTACGTTAACTTTACTATTGTTTATTTAAAAATTAATAAAAAGCAACCGCTTATTTAGTTTAAATGCGAAAGTCCTTTGGAAAGAAACACGTCCGAATAATTAACCACTTGACTAACAAAGACTGCCCCATTTATACTACCCGATGCATTTCCGGTCATTAAAATGGATTATGCAACCGTGTTCCTTTTGTTTACCACATACATATGAACCCGTATAAGTTGGNGATACAACAGAACACAAATTTAACACATGATGTGTTCAAGATAAGCCAAATTGAACATGAGAACTTGTTAAGCTTTCGCAAAAAAAAATACTTCAAGAAACGTCATGAACACGAATCGGTCATTCTTATGTATATGATCGATGGTAAATTGTATGCGATAATATGCTAAAATTATTTTCATAAAACACGGACCATGTGGCTTGGTCTACGACTGATTTATGCCTGGTAGTTAATGTTTTCAGTATATATCCCACAAAATCAACATGGTGTATTCAGAAAACAGATGTAATGTTACAGGCTCCTTTGTTCTGGATCTTTCCCTGAAAAGTTGATGTAACTCTCATTGTCCTGTCAAGTAACCAGCATATCGAGAATACATGATTGGTGCCGAGATGGAGAAAGTTTATCCTGTGAGGCTTAGAAAAAGAAAATAGGGCGACCTTTAGGCTAGCGAGCCCTATTTTCTTTTTCGGGCCGAACCGGATAAACTTTCTCCATCTCGGCACCAACCATGTATTCTATTTATCCTGCTTCATTTAAAATTATGCCGCTAACACATTTTATCAAAGACAAATCATTAATTTAGATAACAAAATAATTATTCTGGTCAGCTCCTACATGTACACAACATTCCTTACGACCGAATTACTACCGATTATGTCACGTAAAAAATAGTCCCACATTAAACTGGTCCTTTGAATACTTTCCTATTGAAATTATGAGAAGAAATACAAAATGAATCGAGAATGTGATATTTTTAATGTTGGAAATTGAAAACAATGTGCAACAGCAAAACAAAAACTGATTTTTATTTTTTATCATTAGAAATTTACAAAAATATGCAACAGCCAAAACGAAGACTCAATTTTATTTACCTCAATGAATGCTTTAATCCAATTCTTATAACAATAAAGTTACAACTATATGCACTTACATTATACTCTGTTCGCCCATCCCTTTATCGAAATGTATTTTAAACCACACTATTTATTTATGGCGTTTGTATCGAATGCTTACCATTCTGACCTTAAACATGATTTACGAAATCGAAATCCTGTCGGAGCGAGTTATTTTTATTCCTATCGAAATTAACAAATATGCATGACAAACACACAATCCGAAATACGTTATGTATTCGTTCAATGCTTTAAAAATATTAAATATTTTACTGTTAAAAAACCACCACGTCCAAATTATTGTCCCTTAAATCCACAGAGTCTTGCTTAAACTAGATATGTTTCGTCAGAGAAATGACGTCACACGAGAAACGTCATAAATTGCGTAATCAAGTGAATGGAAATAAAAATACGGAAAGCCGGTTCTGTAATATGTTTTAAAGAAGATGCAAAGTAGGATGATATGTAATATTTTAAACGATAACATTCAAGATGCGTCTCAATAATGCGTCACCCTTGTGTAGTGTATTGGAAAGGTTACACTCAACTATGTGTCACAGCGTGCGTAGGAATACACTTCCTTAACGGAGATAGGAAAATTTATTTGCCACCCCTTTATTAGATCAATGTTTGCAACAGAGGCAGGATAAAACTATGTTGACGATTGTAGGTCAATTCGTTATCAAGATATCGTGCAATAAAAAAATGATTAGTTCAGTCCGACTGGATAAGCGATCAACGGACAGAAGGACAGGCACAAAGAAAACTACCACCACTACTTCGTTGAGGGAATTATTATGAATTTTTACTTTATCAGTCACAAATCACCGCTAATCACACGTTGGGGGATATACTGAATGCTCATTATTCAAGTAATCAATTTAATCTCAAAACGTTGGCAGTTTCATCCAGTTGGCAGTTATAAATTGTTCTCTAATACCACAACCTTTTTTTAAAACTTTGACGTGGCATCTAGAAATGCCACAATCATTTAGAGGAGCGCAGTATTTTTGTGTAAAATTTGAAATTATCATGATCCTAAGAGGTATACATATTTCAGATGGATATTGTGTATTGTTTAAACACTATGTATTTAATTAAAAAACCAATTTGTATTTCTGAAAATTTAAAACAATGGAATAATTATATGAGCATTAAATACGTACACAAATTAGTATACACAGTCTTGTGGAAAGCACGATGGCAGACATTCCTGCCCTTAAGGAACTTGGAAAAGCTGCAGACACGTTGAAGAATCTACCTAGACCTCCAGAAAAACTGAGTCAGGTTGAAGGCTATCAGAAACAACAGAAGCAGGAAAGTATACTTTTTACAAGATAATTTGCATAGCAGTTTTCTAAGTCGGATTGACCATTAACTGATTTGAAAAAATGTTTTTGTGAATTATGTTATTATGTTATTATTTGTATATTAATTGTAGACAGTGAATGGAATTAGCTTTTTTTTTCATATTTTGAACATTGATAATCCGCCAAGGTATTACACATATTTTGCATGTGTGAACACCCTGTGCCGAATTCGAGTTTTTGCACGTGAAAAAAAATAATCATCGATAGATTTGTATTTAGAATTCCGTTTGCACTTCAACTGCAAATGATCATTGGTTATGCGGTAACATTTTAAAGGAACATTTATCTTTTTCTTTAGATTTTTGAAGAAGCAGCAAATATCGTGGAAAATGTGGGAAAGTACACGGAATCGATATTGCAAAAGATGGATGAGATTAAGATTTTGATTCCCGCACAGATAAAGACTATTCAGCAGGCCATAGAAGACATAATGAAGTCTATTCAAGGTGGGTCTACAATTAAAATTACGAAATGTGTGTGTGTGGGTGTGTGTGTGAGTGTGTGTGAGTGTGTGTGTGTGAATTTTATTTTCTTGTACAATAACTCTGAATATACACTAACACTCAAAAGAATATTGGCAAAAGTATACGTGTGTATTGATATTCTTAGAGGCAATAAGTCTATGCTCGTTTTGCAGAAAAATAGCTAATTGAGTATTATCTATCTATTTGTTGTTTTAATATATCGTAAAGTATACGTATCATTTAATATAAAACCACTTAATTCATGTATCAACTGGGGAGAACCGCACGTTAAAAACTCATATTGGCTTTTACATCCTTGTGACATATTGATTTAGACGAAAATGGGCGAATATATTTATTTACATTACACTGTCAGATGCAATGTATTATCAAATGACAGAGGTCCCACACGCCATATATATATATATAAACCAGTTTGCATATTTAGAAACTTCAATACTGGTTATCATTATTATCGCACACTTCGTATTATACGAAATTTATTTCGGTTAGATTTTTAATAGCGTTGGTAATTAGTTTCTTCAGAACCGGTTTCTTCGCTTCAACGCAATCTAACCCCGAGGACAAATGGCCAAGCCCGTATCGGGCAAGTAACTGAACACGTTCAGAGAAATCAGAATTATGATGATGATGATGATGATGATGATGATGATGATGATGATGATGATGATAATGATGATGATGATGATGATGATAACAGCACTACACAAAACACTACAGAAAATCACAATCAGAGCGCAGTCGATCAACTGAAGACAATTCACGCTTTGGAAGAACTTGCGAAAGGCATTGTTCTTGATCGTCTAAACGAATTGATACATAATACCGAAAACATGCTGGACAAAGTGAAAAAAGGGAAAACACTTACTCGAAGCGAAATCGATGATTTGAAAGGTATAATTAATTGGCATAATTTCATAAAACAAACGATATATCTTACTTAGATCAACCGTGCGTATTAACATCTGTAGAAGACTATAGAATTAAGTTAAATAAAATGTAATTTATATGAATAATACAACTCCAGAAACATTACAGATGTTCGGAAATGTTTGTAATAATCACAACACTAAACATTTTAACAAATATGTGTTAAAGATCTCAATGGGGATTAGCAATATCTCACAATTGCAGACACAAATTCATCAAGCATGTATGTACATCCTTTTTAGGATGCCTCGATAGTTGGACAAATGCGAAGCATATGAGCCATGAAGCCGAAAAAGAACAGAAGCGACTTCAAAAAGAAAACAAAAAAGCGGTAAACGTGTTTTGCATCACAAATAACTATTGTTAAAAAGATGTATGCGTTTAAGCATGAAATGTTAATTTGTTTTCAAATAGTGTGTCCTGTTTATATAAAAAATAACAAATACATCAAATACATTGATCAATATTTTTATGTAAACATGGAAACATGGATTTTTTCACGCGTACAGTTGAACACATATTACTAGGAAAATATTGTCTTCTATATTTTACTCCAAGTAGATGTAATGACAACGAGTTTTTCCAGTTAAGCTGAAAACGCGATTGTTTGACGAGATGATCAAGTTTTATTGTGATATCAATTACTTTAACGTATATGAACGGTAATCTAAACAAATTGTTAGGTTGCGTGTTTCTTATTCAGCTGGCAGCAGATAGAAAGCGGCAAGAAGACGACAGAAAGTTACAAGAAAAAGAGTGGAAAAAACAGGAAGAAGAGATCAAAAGGCAACGCAAAGAACAGGAACGACGACAGCGGGAGGCAGATATGGAAAGGAAAAAAGTCTGTTAAATTTTAAGAAAGTCCGATCGTTACAAGTTTTTTTTCTATAATGTTATGATTTTGTTTGTGTATGCGAAATGTAACATCTAAATCTTTCAGAAATTTGAAATAAAATGGAGTTAACCGTGAATATTTTTTTAATTTAAACATGTAGTACAATTATTTATTTTTAATCACCGTGTTGGCGATTGAGGAATTATGGATGGTCTTAACAATGTTTGCAACTATATAACTACTTAAGAATGCGTTCATATATAACAATTAACAATAATAACGTGTATTTTGTGACATTAACATGTATATTTATGTATTATACACAAGTTAATTCACCGCAACATAAATCGGTGTATTAATATTTAATTATCGATCCCTCTCAGGCGGATGAGGAAAGAAGAAAGCGACAAGAAGACGAAACACGACGACAACGAGAGGACGAGAAAAGATTGAAGAGGCAAGAAGAAGAAAGACTCGCGCGTGTAGGAAAAGAACAAAAGCAACTGTACAAAGAGAAGGTGGGCACATATTGGAGTTTTTAATACACACTATTATAACTGGGATATCAGTGTATAATGACACGATTGATGTTTTTTTTATTTTAAACACAAGTCTCAATACGCACACAATATAAAAGACAGGTTACAACATGTTTTTTTCGTGTATGCATCCGACTCCATATCTTGCCTAAGGACAAATAAATTGGTTATGAACGGGACAAACAAATAACCATTACTATTAGCTTTACTATATTTAAAAGTTACGAAAACAAGAGGAAGAAGAACGACAACGAGAGGAAGAAGAAAGACGAAAACAAGAGGAAGAAAAAAGAAGAAAACAGGAGGAAGAAGAGTGTCGACAAAAAGAAGAGAGAAGAAAAATATATGAAGAGGCGGAACGGAAGAGGGTTAGTTGCTTTAAAGGCACACAATCCCAGTATTGTTTTGTTTTTGAGTTAGTTAGTTAAATAAGGTGAACCTTTTAAACTCCATATTTTTGGTCTTACCTTTGACGTTCTTGTAACAAATACTATATTCATCAAAAGCTCGCTTACTAATTCAATTTACATGTTTTCATCTAGTGTAAGATCGTATATATACTATTGACATATAAATAACATATTTATGTACAATTTAAGTTGAACAACGTTTTGTTTATTTTGGCTTCCAGAACGAGGCAGAACAAATAAGGAAAAGCGAGGAGGAGAAACAACGTAGAGTGAAAGAAGAGGCGGATCGAGAAAGGAAAAGACAGGAAGATGATGAAAGGGCAAGACGTTTAGATCCTTATAACTGGAAACCAATAGCGTACGTTTATCAGAAAAATAACGATTTTATTACATCATCAGGCGTGCATTGTCGAAATAAACTCCCGAGAAATGAGCTTTATTTAATTTAAGATTGCCGGTATAAAGTTTTCACGCGTCAAACAATGACGTCAGATTGTTGAATTGTTTCAAGATCGTGGACGTCAGATTAAAACGTTATTGTTATCAACTCTATAAAGATATGTTGTTAATTTACATGACATTTAATAAATTGGATTTTCAAATTTTAAAAGAGTAGAAAGAACAGCATCACGAAAATAAACTATTGACATTTTGATCACATTTTACTGTACACGTGTTCATAAATTGTGTATTATTAGACTTAGACACGTAAGAAAACCGCATGTATGTGAAAGCATTGTTATTACGGAGAAACACAAACACATTAGAGCTGACTAGGAATATTAATTTAAAAGAAATACAAATATAAAGTGGGTTACCGTGTGAAAATATCCGTACTCTTTTACTAAAACACCCGAAAAAGACGTCATTTTGTCAGTCAGTTACAACTTACCTGACTTAAAAGCGTTCAACCCCCACATATGCATGCCCCTGCTATTGTCTAACTATAAAGATCGATAATTTGGAGGAAACGATGGTATGAATCGAAAACATATTAAATGAGTTTAAGGATTTTATTTGCTGGGAACTAAAACATGAACCGTTTCAGGCAAACAATTGTGTAATTTTCTATTTTCTTATTGTAAATGAAGACTATAAATTGTGAGAACACGAAGGGAAAAATAGAATCAAAGGTAAGTGTTTAGTACAAATAAGTTTATTTGCTCGAAACGGAAACATGTTTTCTAAGATTCCTTACATAATCCTATTTTTTTAATACTTACCTACTATTCTCTATGTTTGAAACGCTCGAGGCATTCATAGGCCAAAGTTGTGATAGAAACAGTAGTACACTTACTTATTATTACTTCTTATTATTAAATAATAATGATAAGACCAAACTGAACAATTGTGTGTTTAATGTTTGCATCTCTTAGATTCGAACGTCAATGCGATGAAGTTGACGGTAAAAGACCGTTTCACGAGGGGCTGTGTTGTATGGTAGCGTCTCCTTCGGATGTTATAACAGAAGACAGTATACAGTGCTCAGCGTCTGACGAGATAGATGACATCATAGACAAGCTTGAGGAAGATGAAAAACCCGCGAGCTCAATTATTAAGGTCCAAACTAAATCGAATTCGATTTCAACTGAGGTAATGTTTATAACACGATAATAATGAAGTCCTTTCATTTTGCCTTTCTAGTAGTATATACATGTATTAACCATTTTATGAGACACCGATGAGTGTGCTCACACAAGAAACCTTATGCATGGAAGGACTTAAACCTTAAAACAACACTTATTAATAGTGAAATTTGATCAACTAAGCTTACCGTAAGCACTTGAAACTCATCCTTTAATAATACTAAAAAAAAAGCATCTTAAACATGTATTATATGTATAGCTGAATACTAATATAATCTAGTTTTCACTATTATGACTGAGCAAATAAAGAAAACATAACAAATTATTTTAAGCCAAACTAATAACACTCAGATTAATGTCTTTATGAAAAAGGCCTCCATTGTAAAACAATTTGCGTTGGAAGTAATTGGATTTAGATCGTATGACATGTATATTGTTCTTGCAGTGTCCTTCAAGAGTATTTCTACCACATTATCCATTTACAAGCTCTTCCGAAGAACTAATCGTAAAATACTCCATCAACGGAAGCGACTGGACGACATCTGAAGTTGTGAGACCATCTCAATGTGTAGAAGATAATAAGGTACGTTTTGATTTTTTTTGCGAAAAACAATATTTAAAAAACTGATAAATGTAAAAAAACAAACATATGTGATACATATTAATATTTATTGTCATTGATGTGCTGTGGGACAGTTTTTGTGAATGTGTAAAACATCACAAAGCAATCTAGCGGTAACAATGTGTATGTTAATTATTATTCACTACATGATTCACATTAATAACCATTTACCCAAAAATCATTTGTGTTCACTTTTGTGCCTAAATAGTAATTTACCTTCGAAAATGATAAAAAAGAAACCTTGGAGAGACACGTATTTTTAGTTCTGCTGCCAAGGGCTGGCACTTCAAACCAGGTTTTAAGAAACAACATGTTGGGGATTAGTGTTATAAAGCATGCCTGTGGATTAAAAAAAATGATAGTAAGAAAATACAGCGATTATCAGATCCTTTTTTTTTCAAATGTTTTAAACGACAAAAAACGGATTCATGCTAAGTGATATTTTTTTTTTATTTGTTGTGTTGTTTGTTTTGCCTCTTTCACCAGAATTTCAGTCATGTCACGGCGGTAAGTTGAACAACTTACACGTTTTCTGGGCGAGCTGGTTTAACAGCACTAAGTGCACATACTTTTACCAGCTTACAACTGCCCTTTTCGTTGTAAATTCTCAAATTGTTCATTTAATATAAGTCATTTAACGTTGACTGCCTAATATTTCCAAAACACAGACGCTATGTTTTTCTGATGGCTTTTGATATAAATTAGTAGAATTTAAGAAAAATAAAATGTTTAATATTGCGCAATAATGAGTAATATTTGTCTTTTACCACATTTTAATAAAACATCAATCATGTAGAAAAATAAAACTTTAGTTCGTAATTTATGTATTTTCAACCAACTTTAAGAAAGCACTGTTTAAACAAACAAACCACCTTGGTAACATGAGATGTCGCATGCTTAAATGTTGGTTTTGAAAATGTATCTGTTTTAGAAAATGTCTGCCACACATCTTGATGGGTTGGAAGCAAATTATTTCGACACGCTTAAGATGTTTGTTGTATCAAGACAAAAGGGTCAAAATGTGACAGTGGATAAACAGGGTCTTACCGTTGTTTCCAACACTGACCACAATGTGAAACTGATTATACCAAGTGATGCCTTTGCTTCAGAAACACACGTTCGGTTATCGGTAAATATATATTGACAACTGAAACGGCAGGTGCTCAAGCAGGATAAAACTCTCATTATATCACGTGAACCTTCATTAAAAGTAGGGAACCAATTACCAATCAGATGAATGTAAAATACATAAAACACAGATTCACAGCAACATAAAATAAATACACGTGGCATCCAGGTTTAAACAGTTTTAAAGGGACTGTCAACCACGAATGACGAAAAAACAAAAGTTCTAAAATACCGTATTTTTTACAATTATTAGTTTATATTGATTAAAATATCACGACTGGTATATTACATTACTTGAAAAAAGTTCATATTTTCAGTATATTAGGTAATAAAATTTTGCGATGTGAAATCGAAAGTACATCGCGAAAGTAGGTGACATAACGATATACACACTATAAAGTACGCAAGTAGATTGATCATTTTATATATAAAATATATTCAATTCACTATGCATGCACAATTTGCATTCATGGGTTTACCACGTGACGATGATGATCAATCTACTTGCGTTATTTATAGTTAACTGGAAGTTACCTGGTAAACATACCCAGTAAAATTTATTACCGAATATACTGAAAATATAAAAACTTAACAACTTTTTTCAAGTAATGTAATTTACCAGTCGTGATATTTTAATCAATATAAACTAATAATTGTAAAAAAAACCACGGTATTTTAGAACTTTTCTGTTTTCGTCATTCGTGGTTGACAGTCCCTTTAAGAAGCTCAAAGCCAAAACTTTGCACTGAATTGTTTATCATTAATTACAATCTTAGTTTCATAGAGGTTTTATTTGGTTGCATTCAAACTACAGGAGCAGAAGTTCGACTGTTAACAGCACGATGAAATTAATCGAAATTAACGAATCAATTACGTTTTGTCTTTGATTAAAGCGCATAACAAACACATCGTAATATAGTGAAATATTCAAAAAAATCGTTATGCAATTTCATGACAAAACCGAATAAAATCATTGAAAACTGTCAAATAACATACAAGTACCTCGGATTTTATGATTTGAAACTATATTAAAAGCATTTACTTTGAAGAAATGTTTTTTGGGTTATATAAATCGCGCGTTTAAATAATTACTTTGTGTTAAGACTACAGTAATACTTAACTATGAAGTGAAGCTCAACTCAAGCTTTGTCAGCACGAGGAAACGCGTCATTGCAGAACACAGTATAACATTTGTGATCGGAGAAAAATTAATAAAAACTCTAAAACTCTAACATAAAATTACAATACAAACGCAACAAAACACATTTATAAAATTGGGTCATTTGTTTGCGAGTTACAATAGGTGTAGAAAAGCTCATATTAGAACCAGAGCTTAACATAACATATGAATATTATTAAAACGTAAATGAAACGAAAATCTCGTGAAAGTCCTTTTTTAAATTATATGATTTTAAAAGATATTTTATTCCATTTAATGTAATTTCAATGAATGTGAACATGTTTTAAAGTTGTACGACTATAAGTGTTTAAATAAACAGCATTTGTCGTTTAATGTTCAAGTAAATGTTATATCAATGACATTCTGTTTGTAAACATAATACAAAACATAGTAACTTCCCTGTAAGTAACCTAGTATGTACATTGCTTATTTTTGTTTGAAATACATAAAGGTAGAAAATAAAGCTATGGAAATGGAAATGAATTCCGGGCTGGTTTCTGATAAAATATCTGTTGGACCAATGGCAACAGTTGTCTGTGACAAAGCTCCTGTCAAAAACATTGAAGTCGATATTGAGAGTACGGCCACTCCTCACTGTACAGGTACGAAAACACCCAACCATTATATGTCATTTAGTAAATAACACGACCGAGAACTTGAATACAATGGCGGTATTAATTTTTGTATTACTTATTAATTTAAACCGACTTATATTATATAAGCACGTGTAATTTCTTAACAGAACAGAAAGATTATTCAGATAACTTGAACAAGTCCAGTTCATCGTTATACATACAAAATTGACAATATATAAACAATAAGCACATGCATAGTAATGCAAAAGTGACCAAAATGGTATTGAACAATGTGTGAAAAATATACAAAGGCCATTATTTTACTCAACATTTGCATTCAATGCCTTAGTTCTCATTATGAAAGCATTTTAACAATATATCGCGAGTTAAGTTAGAATTTCATTGTTAGTATTTGTTAACAAAAGTATAAATTTATGCATAAAGATCGGTTATCAATTTTAGGTACAATACAGCGCAGTAAACGTCATCATCTACTCTTGTCACCGTTTAACGGGTGGTCCTTTGCAGAGTGTGAATACACGGAGGCTAATAATGCAGTCAGATCTATAACACTGCCAGCAAACAGAGAAAAATACACGTATGTATATGTTTATACTCTCGTACGCGAGTAACTTTGTACGTTACAAGTGAATTTATAGTACTATATCCACTGAAGTAACTATGTTCACATTCAGCATAATATTCATGAATTATTTTCTGCATTAAAACTACTTTTATGTTAATGTAAAGGAATATTGTTGTTACTCTACATAATCGTCGACAGCAAATAAATACACGTTTGGTGTGACTGTATTTAATATAAGCTTTACAAATGCAAGGGGCTTTAAATGTTGGGAGATATTTTATACAAGTGGGGCATACACATGAAATAGAGGGTCGCATATTTTTAATGGGTGGGGAATATAAATGAAAGGGAGCCCCCTGCCATTGCGCTTTATCTAACTCACTAGTTTACAGTTACGATCCGCTACATTTATGGAATATAATTTGTTCAAAAGTTCGTTTTTGATAATAATTTTTTTTACATTTTTTAATTTGATATTATTTTTTCTCATAGTATTGTTGAAGTGGAACTTCCGATTAATTCTCCGAAGGAGAACGCACTGAAGTTAGCTCAATCGTATCACGCCCAAAATCTAGGAACACCTGTGCACGTGGTATTGAAACAACAGAAAACTGATCCCGAGAACGCAAAGTTTATAGTCGTGCAGCCACATGCTTTGATGGATCAACTTGAACGGCTGAAAAAGGAGGGGTTTACTCAAGGTTTGGAACATTTTGGCTGATTTTATTCGTGCAGACTTTAGGACAAATTATAAACAAAATATTTACAATCAGTAATACGGCATGCGATGCAGGTTTAACCTACTGCGAGAGAAAATATATATACCACAGTTCATGAAACTGATAACAAATTACCTATAAAAATACCCTAAGAATCTGAAAATGACTTATATAATATCCCGTTATGACAAGCAATCAGTCGGACAATCAGAGCATTGCTGTCATGGATTTAACTAAAAAGTAAACTACTCTTGGATGTCTGACTGTAGTTATTAAAAGTTCAAAAACTACAATATGGAAGTATCGCCAAAAAGCATCAACATAATGTCGAAAAAAGCTATTTAGTCGACATTATGTAGGTCTTTGTGTTACTGTTATAATTTTGTTGTCATCATATCTTTCTTTTGGAAGATTAAGCATGTTATGTTGTGTATGTGCGTATAAAACAGGTGTGGTTGAAGTCATCGTAAAATTAATCAAATGCATTTTGGTGTTTTGCTCATTATTTCAAATAATACTATACTCTGAAGGACCGGATCCAAGTAAACTTCTGAGTTTAAGGGAGGGACAACGACTGTACCTTTCAAGTCGAGGAAGCATCGACCTTTCAGGTGTACAAAATGGGACTGTAAGTATGATCGTTTGCAGTACACATGTTGTGTCAACGTTTGTATTTATTTCTTACCCTAAACAAAAAGTATTTTTTTATTAATGATGTTTTTTTCTCCTAGTAATGAATCTTCAGCTTAGGCCAAGTTAATGGTTTTCATCAAGATTATGAAACATTGTTTAAATAGAAATAATGCGAAATATTGATCATTTATGGGTAATCAGGTTACACATGAAACAGCATGGAATAATTATATCAGGGATGAGATTACCAATTCATGAAGTCCGTGAAATGTTCACCTGTGTTTAAAATGGGCGAGACAGACATAACATTTCCGAAGCTACAGGGATTAAAGCAACTAAAGAACATCTAAATTCATTCCAAATAGCCACGGGGGTATTGATGTTTTTTTTATTGAGATTTGATTTGGTCCCTAAAACTGGTTGTAGCAATATACTTTTGCATTGACCTTTCCTGGGCTAAATTCCAAATTGTTTTGTTTTTAAATGTTACTTTTAAAGACTGTGTGTTTACCTTTTTTGTACGTTGTATAAATGTATAATATATGTGAACTATTAGTTCATTGAAATTAAAATATGTGAAGCTGTTGTTTATAATTTAATTCAGCACATCATGTAAGGACCTGTGTAACATATGTAATTCAAAAATCATATACTTCAATAATGCATTTGAGTGGTTTTGGTAATTACCATTCAACATTTGCAAACATATAACTTTACTTTGTCGCTAATTAACTGGATAATGTACCCTCTAGGTTCGGTATGCGTTCTTTAAATACATGAACGAAGTTAATGCCGATGTCAGGCTCAAACCAAGAGACGTATATCTACAACGTGATCTTCCAGATTACAACGGAATCCTTCTTATAAGCGTGGATAACGATAGGGAATTTCCTGATAAGACAATAGAGTTAACTGTACATCTACCTAAGGTAACTGAGAAAGAAAAATATCACTTTGCTAGTAACATATGCGTTGTTTTTGTAAAATACGGTAATACTGAGAATGGTCTTTCGTAACCTTAATTGTATTAATAGTTTAATGATCGTGAAAATCATGGAGTGATTTAAAAGTTGTTTGCTGACTGTATGCTTCGCACAGGCTGATGCTCACAAAGGTCGAAGAGCTGTGCACAGAATTCGATTCCCTTACTATTGTAAGTTATATTGAAACATACATTTGTAATTAACAACTGAATTTGAGTATTAACTACGGTAGTTATTTTTTTACTTACAATAATTGAACCGCCGGCGAAAACTAGATAAATGGTATCATATACAAAACAAATACAAAATATTACCAAACACTGCGTTAAAAATGATACGCCAGGACAAACACGTTCTTGTTTTCTTTTCGAATAGTGACGTGCTTGGCCGGATATCTATCGAAATGCATCTGCGAGAGCCAAAGCGATAATTGGCAGGATATTGTGAATTGTTTCATCGATACAAAGCAACTGCAGTCATTGATTCGCGTTGCTAAAAGACGGTTACGAGAAATCGATCAGCAAACATTATGCAGGAATGTTCTCCATGACTGGATGAAACAGACAACGAAACAAGAAGACAAGGTATTGAATACCAATTACATGTTCATGTATACGTTTGGTTTGATGTTCATGTTCTCCGTGCAATATTATTTTTATTTTTGTATTTATTCATTCATTTATTCATTCATGTATTTATTCATTCATTTATTCATTCATAAATTCATTCATTTATTTATTTTTCTTCATTTCTTTCTTTCTTAATTAATCAATTAATTAAAATAGTTGTTCAGCCTGAAAGGCGCATACCATGTCATAACCCGATAACTTTGCTCTTAATGTTTATGTTTCAACGAAATGTATTAGGACATGGCATTTCTCCGGGCTGACCTTTACATTCGGTTTTTATTTAAGCAATTTCGAAAAAGTACTTAATGAACTGCTTACTGTCACAAATACAATAATAACACCCATATAGCACTTAAGGCTTTGTATTAAGAACAACGACAATGTCCAAAGCACATTAAATATATATTATTTTTTCATATCTATGCTGCAATATTTTCTCTTTATAGGTTCAGATTATTCTCGAAGGTTTGCAGATCCACCAACATGCTGACATCCATAGGCGATGTGAACAGTTTGTTGTGTTTCAAAAAGGTAAATGTTGGTTTCCGCAAATGATTATTGGTCTAAACAAATATCTTGAAACCTGACGGTGCCAATATTAAATTTAACCTTAACATTTGTGGTATTTTACAAACTGATGTGTTGTTTTTGCAAGCTTATTTTATTCCTTTTCATTCAAAATCTAGGCTTTTTATTCCAACGAGCATCTGACAAGACTAGAATTGCTTTTGTCAAGTTTTATTACCTCCTATTTTTCCTCGCGATTTGTTTTACATACTTGTTTGTGACTGTACATGTTCATTTTGTGTAAAATCCGACGGTCAAAATACCATAAGAACAAACCAAACAGATTTGCATAATTTAACACCAAACAATCAAAACCAAACAGATTATCGGAATTGTTTCATTTGTAGTAATTTAAAAATGGCTGGGCATGGACGTGTTTGACACTTAAATGGACATTGACTTTCTAGAGTTCATCCATACGTTGCGGAATCTTGATTTGTTACATAATCCAGTTTGGAGCGAATACGCTCAATTCTAGCACTTCGATCACTTCTAGCACAACCTGATTTCACGTTTTAATATCTTACCACGAATTGGCAATAAAAACTCAGGTTTAATGAATTAGCTTTCGAAAAAATCATGATTCCATTACGCCTTAAAAATTCCTACCCAAATAGCGGCCATTGCTCAGAATGACAAAGTCACCAATACAGTGTAATTGCTATAAAAACAAAATAGTGAAATTTGAAACTAATATTGTTAAATTTGGCATGCATTATAACGAATCAGTCAACAGGTTGCCAATCCTCACGGCGGTTTCATTTTTTAATATAACTCACCGTGGCAAATATGTTTTTGAGGCTTTTAAGTATGATATTCAATAACATTTCGATTACGATCGTTTAGGGACAATGACGGACAGAGAAATTGCTAACATCGCAGCGTCTGTTACAATATTACCCGATGAGTTGGCGTCTATTTTGAAGATTCAGTCTGATGTTTTGCAAACCATCAAAGCAGACTATGAGGGAGGTGGTGTTGTATTGCAGATACTGGCGGAGTGGAGAGAATCGGACGATGCCATTAATCTTGGGAACGGCGCTTTAGATGAGCTCAAACGGCTTTGTTCGTAGTTAAAATAATCGTTGCGCATACACAAGTGTTGGTTAAGCATACATTTAATATTAATGACGACTTATAACAGTACATGCGTTTTATGTTTATTGTTGTTTATAGAACTGCAGTGAATTTACTTGGTTGTTAATATTATTTATTTGTTGTAAACTATGTTCATTTATAATATAATATATCGTCGTTATTTTGGTAGGACGTTTAGTTTGTTTCTTGTTTATAAAATTTATTTAAACGGAATTGTTGATTTGTTTGTTTTATTTTGTGTTTGTGTTTGTTTGATTGTATTTCTGGGTCGAACAAATGTTTCAATGCAGACATGTACACACCAGTATTACTTTAACATGTATGAATAACAATAATTTAAAACACATTCATACAATGCGACGATAATACATAATTTTACGAGAAAAACTTCATTACAACATAATGTATAATAATTATTTATTCAAAATAATAGTTAATAAACGGAGGATCAAAACAGTAAACAACGTATAAAATGTATTAACCTACTTATGCACTTACTTATTCTAATGAAATTGTTATTATCATTATCTACAAGTCGTTTTTTAACAACTCCACATAGACTACATTTGTATAAGTTGCGTTAAACAGTGAGTAATGAACATGTACAGCTGTTGTCATGCATGTTGCATAATACGAAAACGTGTTTTACCTGTTAACTGTGTGGTAAATCCGCGTACGGCAGATATTTTAAGGTTTAACTTACAGGCCAATTTCAAAGAAAATTCAAAACAAATATATTTACGCTGTTTACATTGAAATATGATTAAATTATTGGGTAAATACTGTTTTAGTGTTGTGTTTTACATACAAATGATGATTTTGTTGACTTTTATGATCGTAACTCGCAAAGCGTTGATGCGCTTATCTCCCCTGTTCTCCCCTGTTTTGTGACGTCACATCTGAACAAGCTTGTTCGCGTCCGCCATTTTAGACGATAAGCGATACTTCAGAATTCGGGTTTTATTTTTCTGTTTTTATTGATATTTTCGTGAACTTATTTTCGCTGGTTAAATGGGAAAATGGTTATATGTGCGGCCTTTGCCTGTAAATCACGTTCTGGAAAAGATAAAGTAATTTTTTCCAGTTTCCGAATGACCAAAAACTGAAGAAAATTTGGTGCACTAAAATAGGTCGTGCTAGCCATGTTTCCAAACACAAACTGTTTTATTCCTCGGCATCGATCCGCATAATCACGCCGCGTCTTTACACGCGGCGATTACCTGAGTATAAATATGTACAAATATTGAGTGTATACTATAACAAATGTTAAATAATTCTCAAATTAACGAAAATGATAAACAGATACAGATAATACGCTTATATATTTACTTCTGCGCGATTGTGTTAACATTTAGTCAGCTTCTCTGCATACTTCATACAATTACCATCGGAGTTCAGCTGTCAAAACAATGATAATCCCGTATATGGCCGATTTCCATTTTAACATCAAATTCTGGTAAATATTGACGTAAACAGTACTCAAATTCATAAACACAAATGTTTCTCCATTTTTTTCTAAAGTATCAAACGAATTTCGGCATATGTTTCTATTTAAAGATTTGATGAAATAAGCGCCTAATCAGGACATGGGGATTCAACATGCGTAAATCACCTGACGCGGTATGCGCGCGTGGTGTACAGTGCATGTTCTGTTACCAATTCTAGCCACAAATAAATATTGCACATGTACATGGGTATTTCGTGAATTCCTATTTCCATATAGAAAGCCCGCGAAAATTGGCGTGGGTGTATTTATTTGGAACAAAGAAAAAAATCGTAGCGCAAACAACATTTGGATCGTTTAATTCGATTAAAAGTTTCGTAGTGAATTTCAACTAAAGTACCGGGGTATCTCGCGAATTATTTGCCATTGACCATTCCTTTGAATAAAATAAATCAAACACGCTGTATCGCTATCGTCAGTCTTTTGAAATTCGTTCATTATTGAAACAACTATTGGTCCGTGTTTATCCGTGGCTATCCGTGTCTCTGCCGTGTTGTTCGGTAATAGAACATAGCTCTGCCGGGCCAGTCCGTATGGGCGCCGTGTTTATTGAGTGTTGCTACCGTGTTGGTACGGGTTGGTTCGTGTGCCATCCTTGCTAATATGGGACTGGGGCTTAAGTTTCAACGTTTCTTCTAAATGTCAACGTCGGGAAGGTGAAGGTTGAAGTTGTCAATGTTGCTGAACTTTCACTGCAAATGGTTGCCAAGCACAGCAAGAGCATTTGAATGCAACAGTTTTTCCTACTGGATTTTCGTTCATATTCTTCATATTTGAGAATTATATCTTTGTGACATTAAACATATTGGAAACGATAAATCATATCAGCCATAAGTCATTAAGAAATTAATATACAGTATATGTCAACTGTATAATACCAAATTTTATCAAATGGTGTGAACTGACTTCATCATAGAGACTTGTACTGTCGAGTTTGCACTTAATTTGGCATCGGCCTTTCTTTTCATTGGGAAGTTTTATCAAAGTTCAATAAGTGTATATTTCACTTATGAATACTTGATCATTCTCCAACCATGCACTAAGGGAATATAAGGAGAAATGGCTTATGAAGGAATGTGTTATATTCGAATGTAATTGTTTTTATTACTAATCAATGGCTACAAGTTTCTCCCTATTCAGTATCGAAAGAATAGTCAAATGGACTTGTGAAGGAAAATACACAATGATTGTCAGTGTTCGCATGTGTTAAATGAGCGATTATTACTGTTGCCAAGTGATTTATTATTTCATTTTCTACCAACAACAAGCGTAATGATTAATCGTCCACTTACTGTTATGCGATTTACACTGTCTTTGAAATGTGTCTCTCAAACAAGTTACGCACCTTTCTATCCGAACTACTACTCACGTTTTATTCCATCATCACACCAGATTATTATGGTTGTGCTCCATTTTATTACTCGATTACTTTTTTGTGCCGTAAAGCCGGGCTACGTTTTATATTTTCGCTGTTCGAACAACACAGGAACGGAAACGGTTTGCGACATATGCGCCTCGAGTGGCCACGGGAACGATCAAGCGGGTCCCTGTTCTCAGAAGACCTTTGACATACGCAATAAACGTCCGTTAGGTTGTGAGCGATAAATAAAAGGTTAAATATGAACCTCTAATATCTCAATTTTAATGAGTGGTTTCGCCAGTTTTAAAGCGTGGTAAATTCATGTCTGGAATGTGCACTAAGTTACCGAAATAGAAACAAACTCGAAAATAACGATTTAGCTGAGTTGATACATGTATTTTCACTAGATATGTGTTCATAGTTGCATACAAATTTCGTTTTACTGATAAACCCCGCGAGATAGTCATTCATAAACGTTATACACGCCCAATCATATAGCTCTAATGCCAATCTAGAACTGAGAAACAAAACAAAATCAACAACATTTATTTCTTATTAATGATCACAATTTTGCTAGATATATAAAGCCCAGTCCAATATAAGCACGGGTGGCTACGGCAGTCTCGGATCGTCCCGGATTCCCCAGGATCAAAATCCGGGACGATCCGTGGACTTGTTGGATTTTTTAATGTCGACGGTCTTTCAAAGACCATGACCCCCGTTACAAAACGGCATCCAAACTGAACAAACCGTACCAACACGGAGGCAACACGAAATAAACACGGACCCACACGGACTGTCCAGGCAGATGTACGTTATATTACGGTCCAACACGGCAGACACGGATAGCCTCGGATAAACACGGATCAACAAGGCATCTACACGGACCATCCCGGACCTCAACGACAACGACACGGACAAACACGGTCGCGATATGGACCAAACACGATCTGCCCCGGAGAGTGGTCGTGGATGCGATTCCCACTCACGGGTTCTCTAGATCTTACGTGGGACACGAATAACTTTTTCTCAAAGTTGTTCAAAGGAGCCTCGTTCTGGGAAAACTGGGCTTAATGCATGTGCGCACAGGGAAGACACTTTTCCCCTAAACGGGATTTTCGTTAATAAGAGACTTTCATTAAATGAAAAATTCCATAAAAGAAGAAAGTATTTGTCCTGATATGTGCGGATTTCACAGTATAATCTGGGATGACACTTAACGCACATGCTTTAAGCCCTGTTTCCCGGAACAAGGCTCAAAGAACTGGACGGTGTCTGGAGAAGGAACAGAACTTCGATACGATGAAGCACATTAAAAAAATAATACATTCATTAATGCACATTTCTGATCGAAGTTACGAAAAGAAACAAGTTACAAGACTGTATGTCTACCGACAATGATTTCATTGCGTCATTGTGCTACAATTCTTACAGCTTAAAACGCTTGACGTTACGGAAACGCTGTCGGCATTCTTGACAATGTGTACTTCGGCGGTGACGATAATCATGACAGACAGACAGACAAACAGACAGACAGACAGACACACAGACAGACACACAGACAGACAGACACACAGACAGACAGACACATTTCTTTTAACAAAAGTGTGATAAATTTACACACGCTATAAATTATTGATTTGTCACATGAAACTAGTAACTTGTAACTAGTAACTTGTGGAATTTATATACAGATGGGTTGATATAAAATGTACGGCTAATATACTTTTTTTTCTAAATATTCCTAAGAGGGTTTGAAAACTGTATACATATCTATTACAGATTTTTTATATATTACCATACCATTCTTGTTTAAAGTTGTAAACAAGTCTACATTTACACTCGGTAATAAAACCATTAACTTGCACAATGTTTTGATTTTCAAATACATTACCAAATCCAAACTTATTAAACATTTGCTTAACATTTGAGACCCAATTTGTGTAACATGTATTACAATGGTTTAAAGCTTGCTTGTAAAATATTTGCATTATGATATTTTCATTGTTAAGAACTTTAAATCAAAGTTTTATAATTTTTACCAGCCTGTTTACATACAATTTATATCTACCTAATTCACCATAAATAGCAACATTACATGTATTCCTTTTAATATGTAACACTCGTTTGCAAAATTTAAATGAATGCGTTAAATATCATCTGACTTTGTGAATCCCCATACTTCTGATGTATAATTTAATATAGAACCTACAAAAGAGTCAAACAATTGACAAACTATTTTTGGTTTTATGTCAAAGTCATTGCATTTAAACAATAATGTAATCATTGCCTTAAGGGCTTTACCAACCAAATGTCCCTGGTTTAATTAAAAATTTCTTGTATAATTCACCACCGTTCCTTAAAAGTTAAAGTTATCAACCACTTCAATGACATTACCATTGAATGTCCATTTTTCGTTTTCTTTTAATCCACCCCTCTTCCGAAATACCATTATCTTTGTTTTTGCAGTATTAACATTAAGCCCCCAGGAATTGCAATATAAATTATTATCTAAATGTGATTGAACTTCAGCTGGTGACTTGCCAAAAATAGCCATGGCATCAGCAAATAATAATAAAATCAACAGAATATCATTTATATTCAAACCAGGGTTAATGTTATCCTGTAGGTAAAGTTCAATGTCTTCAACAAATAAAGAAAACAAAATCGGCGACATTACTTCCCCTTGCCTCAGCCCAACCGCATAGCTAAAATAATCTGAATAAGATGAACACGATTTAACACGTGACTAAACATTTGCATAAATATCCTTCACTATTCTAAGTAATTTGCCTTGTATACCAGACTTAAACATTTCAACCATAATGCATTGCGATATATACTATCAAAACATTTTAACATATCGACGTATATAAAATANTAATGAATATACTAATTATAATAATAATAGTTATAGAAAAATAATAAGAGGAAGAAGAAGAGGAAAATGAATGATGATAATGATAACAATAACAATCATAATCGTCGTCATCATTACCATCATAAACCCCATCAGATATATAAAGCAATTGTAATTAATCATTATTTTTCTTAAATTAATAATTCATGAAAATACATAAATACCTAGTTCTTCATTCATGGAACGCGTTGGGACGGGGTCGTTGACAACGGCTTTGTCTTTTTTCTGGCTTGTATCTGGAGGGAAAAATGTTTTTTTAGAGTGTACATCATAATGCAAAACCTGTTGTGAACACAACAAATATAAAGAAGTTACTGTTATTATTATATATCCAATATCTATTAAGAATTCGTAAAAGCGATTCTGTACCGTGACGTTTTGGCGAAGAGTTCCGCGTGTTTTCGACGTTTGAATTATTGACAACTTGAATCCTGTGATTCTCGGAACTTGCTTCTTCTGCATACAAGGCGGGTTGATAATCGAAAGTAAGATTCTTGGCGACCTTTTCTTTTGCAGGCTTGGTCGACTTTTTCGTGATTTCCATATCTCTGGTTCCCGTCTCATTGTGAAGTTTATCGGCACCCAGGTTTCCCAGATGCTTGTTGTCACGAAACACTTTGCGTCGGAAGTCATTTTTGAATTTCGCCACCTGTTGAAATTAAGCTGATTTAAAGTACACTGTATATGCATTTAAACATCGTTTATGTTATAAATAGAAATGATTAATAAGTCGTAGCCCGGCAACGCAAGTGTTTTGTTTAAATATTGTTACATCTAACCAAAAACGCGATCGCGCAGTGGCAAAAACGAGTACTACTTCTCCAAACCTCATGTGAACCTAAAGCCCCATTACATTAACACTAATAAAAAATTCAGAAACTGATTCTGATGAACTTCGTACACACCAAAATAAAATTTAGCCTCTCTGGGGAAATGGGCTTTAGTGCGTTGAGTGTCGTCCCAGAATAGCCTGTGCAGTCCGCACATGCTAATCAGGACGACACTTCCCGCCTTAACTTGATTTTCGCTAAGAAGAGACTTCGTTTTAACTTAAAATACAATAAAGCGGAAAGAAAATACAATAAAACGGAAAGTGTCGTCCCTGATCTGCTTTTAAATGCGGACTGCACCGGCTATTCTGAGACGAAACTCTTCGCACATGCATTAAACCCCGTTTTCCCAGAGCGTGGCTCAATTGTGTATTTATTTATTTATTTTTAACAAAAAAAATAGACGTAAATCGGTATTTTAAGTGCACTTTATCTAGTGAACATTAAGAATACATTTAAAAGTGCTTTCGAACCGAACATAAGCACACAATGTAACTTATATGTATTTCCAAATATAATCTAATATATTACTTTCTTAATCAGCATTATTTCACTGAACTACATGCACATTTTTATGTAGGCTTTCTATGCTTAAAAAAAAATATACTGATTTTTTTTCAAAACCACCCCCACGCTCGGCTTTTGTCCAGTTTATTTGCACCCCTGGGCCATTGGTTTATATGAAAGTTCCATAATTCATCCAGATGTCTAAATATGGGCATGAAGTTGGTGTGTACAGATGCAGTAAAGGTGTTTAAAGTTTAAACAACATGAAATAAGTATTATTTTACAGACATTTACTTTTTATAACTTGTTATCTATGGAAGAGCGCCATGAAATGTTAGTGGTTTCAACCAAGTAGAAATTGGGTTGGTTAAAAACAAAGTGTCATAAAATTCAAAATAGTATCATTTAAAGGGACTGAAAACGACGAATGACGAAAAAAGAAAAGTTCTAAAATACCGTTTTTTTTTTACAATTATTAGTTTATATTGATTCAAATATCACGACTGGTATATAACATTACTTGAAAAAAGTTTTTTTTTTTTTTAATTTATTTTGTTATTTATTTATTTTTATTGTATTCTATATTTGGTCTACCAGGTAATTACCAGTTAACTATAAATAGCGCAAGTAGATTGACCATCATCGTCACGTGGTAAACCAAGGAATGCAAATTGTGCATGCGTAGTGAATTGTATATATTTTATATATTAAATGATCAATCTACTTGCGTTATGTATAGCGTGTATATCGTTATGTCACCAATTTTCGCGATGTACTTTCGATTTCACATCGTGAAATTTTATTACCGAATATACTGAAAATATGAACTTTTTTCAAGTAATGTAATATACCAGTCATGATATTTTAATCAATATGAACTTATAATTGTAAAAAATACGGTATTTTAGAACTTTTCTGTTTTCGTCATTCGTGGTTTACAGTCCCTTTAAGTACGGTTACATAGAGGTGACATTCACGCCTTTTTTTTTAAATTGCACTCATCTGTTTTCTATCTCGTGTCCTCGACTTAGTATCTCGAGGCCACGACGTACTAACTCGTGGCCACGAGTGAGCTATGTTGTGACCACGAGATAGAAAAAAGAGGAGCGCAAAACTAAATAAACTAGGAGTGCAATTTTAAAAGAGCGGTGCAGTAAATAAAGGAAGGGTGCATTAAACAAAAGAGGAGAGCCTTTTAGCTATCTCGAGATCCCGACTTAGCTAACTAGTGGCCACGAGTTAGTCAGCCAATCAAATTGTTTGTTATGTCAATTTAACGTTTACCATATAGTCGTCCATGGTAATCTTTGTACAAAGGGAAGTAATCATCACAGTAAAGGCCCGCTTTATATATGCGTACAGAATATTTAAACATATTTTTTTTCCGTTCTAAATATTTTATTGTCCTCGTCAATAGGTATGTGGGAGTCGAGGGCATCCCCCTCCACACTGTTCATCAGTATATATAATAGATCATAATGCAAGTGCGTATAACTGCATAATAAAAAGTACTGTCATAATTGCATAAATAGCACTACATGTGTACGAATTAAAATAATGGTTCTACGGCTAAATCATACAAGTCAAAATGCACAATATATTGGTTTATTATCAAACAACACAGCCAGAAGGTCAAAAGCCTAAGTGGACAAAGTAAGCATACAGTGTTTACAACATAAATAATTCATGATTTTACAAAATGATAAAACGTTTCATTGCAACAAATACATACATGTATAATTAAATATAGGTATTATAATATTAATAACTATTGATAGTATATATGTAATTGAATAGGTCTTATTACGTCATTTGTGATGGAGCTTAATTATGACAACAATATATCAAATAAGCTTACTGTACATATATTGGGTCTTCACATGACAGCTGTAATAATAATAATAATAGGTTTTACTAACCCGGCGTAACAAATTTCGTTTCACGTGACACCTGATTGTGAGACTTGTATATATATATATATATATATAGCAGTATATACATGTTTGAGACTTATAGAACAATACGTGATAGTGATAGAATCGTTTTCGTATATTTAGCTATCTTACAGTTAGCTTTATTTAACTAAATATCAATTATGCTCTTTTTCGTGCTTGTATCAATTTCATGAGAATAAGCCCTTGCTTGCTACCTATGCGAAACGAAAATATAGGCAGCTCAAAGGCTCTGCTCATAGTAAAATATATAATTTAATTAAACTGATATTATGACACGGTGTCTGTAGTTAAACAAACACGAGAAGCAAAATGTTTTAACTGGTTGCGTTTGATATTGAAAACCAGCATTTCATAAACCTTAAACAGACCACATACGAACTCAAAAATGTAGATGGTCAATAGCTCCTGTAATATGCTCTATGAAAATATTGCTGTTACAAGTACAGTAATTAATATGACATAATAGTTGTAAATAAATGCATAACAATTCTTAAAATGCAGACATATTATCATAAAACACATCTAGGAACAGACACGATACTATAATATAACCTTCATTAAAAAGATAATAATGGCAATTGATTAAATACATACAAATACAGTTTTGACAGTCCATTCAAGGCGACCATTTAACACAAAGACACAAAAAACATCGTACATATGCAGTACTATCCCAACAATTTATATGCAGTACAAAATAAATGCAATTAAAGTTACAACAAGATATATGCGGTACAAAACATTTCAGAATACATCAAATCGATGACACATATGTATCATGCGTTCGAACCTGAAAAGAGTGATAAATAAAACAACTTTTTTTTTATATAAATAGTTCATTATTTGATGTTATTAGCTCGATAAATTTGTACATGTTTGGTCGTTGTCTGTAATACAATGGAATATATTTTGATCTCAGTTCAGTTTATATATTGTACATTCAAGAATAAAATGAAACTCATCTTCGAGTTTATTACAAACAGTACACTTTCTTTGATCTAATGGAATTGGTGTATGTCTAGCCCATCTGCCTGTCTCGATATTTAATCTTTGCGATGACATACATGCATACGTAATTTTGATAAATTTACTCGAAACTTTTTTACATGACATATATTCAGGTACGGTTGAAATTGAAAAACGGCGATATGTTTATAAAAAATTGCCCTAGTAGAAGTATGAAGTCGCTCATTCCAATTCTGCACAAACGTGTCATTCAATCTTTGCCTTACGACAGATACAAACATATTTTCATTTCCAACATCTTGAAAAAGCCAAGCATCATAAAATCCCAAATTACTGAGTAGATCCCTTAATAACGTGCACCAATTTTTCTTGATAGGATACTCAATACTATCATTTAATAAAGTCAAATAAACTTTTTTGTTAAATTTATTATCTGATGTTCTCAAAAGTTTTATCCAGTATTTAATTAAATTAATATATATCCTGCATTGATAATTTACACGGCCAAGTTCACCGTATACGAAATCGTTTTGAGTGCATCTTTTGACATCAAGTGCTTACAATATTGCAAATGAACCCTTTCAATTGATAAACCTTTGACAAAACCCCACACTTCGCGTCCGTAGTTAAGAATTGGTGTTATGAGTTTTTCAAAAAGACATAGTTTATGACTAATTGGAATGTCTGTAAATTTGTACAATTTTTTTTTTTCAGTTTAAAGATAGCTTTTAGAGCCTGCCTGCGTCACTTAATGAACCACCAGTTGTGAAAACAATACCAAGATAGTTGAACCGGTTAACAATGTGTATGCTTTGATTATCATAATTAAATATATTTGTTAAGGAGCGACCACCTTTACGAAATATCATAATTTTAGACTTTTCAGTATTTACCACAAGTTTCCATTTGTGACAATAATCGTATAATAGATCCAAGCCGTTTTGTAATTCTTCAGCGGTATTAGCAAAAATTATCATATCATCGGCGTACAATAAGAGAAACAGTTTAAAAGAGTTAACGTCGATACAAATATACAGTAATGCAAAGTAGACCAGTGCTCACGGTTGCGTAAATAGAGTTAATGCATATATAGTGATATTCTACTCGATACATATATTGAAATTATCAATATAGGGCTAAAGTACGCCAGTCACAATTTTCTAACGATACAGACTTTACAAAATGCCCCATTCTTTATTTGAGGTTATTGGATTAGAAACTAAATTGCAGAAAACATTCATAGCCTTTAAAATATTATACTGGATTGACAAATACGATTTTGCTGCGATAACGGTATGAATTTTTTATTCATTTTACAATTATATATACATTTTTTAGTGAGAAGGAATGTTAGATTGAGAGGAACACTTGTGTTTTTATGTCCTAACATATACGAGGGTGCATTTATAAAGTCAGCAAATACCTTAACACCTTTAAATAGTTCTGCAATAAACATTTTAACATATTTACATTCCCCCAAAAATGTGCTCGATTGTTTACGTTACATTATGACAAAACGAGCATTTTGCTGATGCTTTATAGTTGATTTGATACAAAAGATAGTTTGTACCAATAATTCGGTGTATAATTCTATACTGAAACCATTGTAATGTAGAGTTTTTGGTTATAGAAAATGGCATTCTAAAACTATGGATCCAGTCTTTTAATTGAATAGATTCAAAAATGCTCGTCCATTTTGACATACATGTAGGTAAAGTGTCATTTGTTTTAAAAATAGTATACATAGGCTGAGTACCTTTTTGATATTTTAAAATAGATATCACTTGCAGGGGAATAGACGGCTTAATAAAGTCGAGATTTTTTAAATCTGCAATCGTTTTTAGAGCGGTTGTTTTATCGAACAAACCGTACTTCTTTAAGTATTTAGTTATAACATTAGCATATTATAGAAATAGAAATTATATTTGTTACACATATCTGTATAGCCATACAATTCAAACCCCTCGTCATTTTTAATCAAATCACCTTTAAAATGTACACATGTTACGCAAAATTTGATTGGCTGACTAACTCGTGGCCACGAGTTAGCTTAGTCGGGATCTCGAGATAGCTAAAGTTCTCTACTCTTTTGTTTAATGCACCCTGCCTTTATTCACTGCACCGCTCTTTTTTTAATTGTACTCCTCTTCTATTTAGTTTTGCACTCCTCTTTTTCTTTCTCGGGGCCACGACATAGCTAACTCATGGCCACGACTTAGTAAGTCGTGGCCACTAAGTCGTGGCCTCGTGGTACTAAGTCGAGGCCACGAAAAAGAGGAGTGCAATTTAAAAAAAGAGGAGTGAATGTCACCTCTATGCCACCGTATTTAAGTAATATGTTGAACTTAAGTTTTTATAGATACGCTATATACAGCAAAAATACCAAAAAATAGACAGATTTACCGTTAACTTTTTGAAATAAAAATAAAAATGCAACATGAATGATTCGTATTTTCAGCAGTAAATCACCCAATTTAGCCATAACGTTGTTTGTTTTTTTTAATTGAAGAATGTGCATAAAAATTGCAACATATTTAACAATAAACATAGCTTATATGCTATATTAAATCAAATTACGTTAGAAAAGAAATAAAACGCGTCGCAAAACATATGCGTTGTCGGCAGGATTCGAACCTGCGCGGGAAGATCCCAAAATAGTTCTAGTATATCGCCTTAACCACTCGGCCACAACAACTTCACGTTAATACCTGCTTAAATTAGATATCCTTAAGTAAAAGGTAAAAAGGCTCTTCAATCTTCGAAGAAATCGCGGGCAATCATTACAGGTGCGCCTTCAGATTAGAGATGGAACCCGGGATCTACCAGATACAAAAAGGACTTTTCTTACACCATTAGCCTTACTTAGTGCTCGCGAAACCTACAGCAAATTGGAAGGTCGCTATAAAATCACAGCGGTTTTCTCGAATAATATTAAATCAATTTTCCACATGCCATCCGGTTCGCCAGTTTAATCCATTCAGTCACAAACCAAATGCAACTTGTGTTCGAACGGTGTATCTAAGA
Source organism: Dreissena rostriformis (assembly GCA_007657795.1). NCBI lineage: Eukaryota > Metazoa > Mollusca > Bivalvia > Myida > Dreissenidae > Dreissena > Dreissena rostriformis. The sequence continues at coordinate 58,812 of VMBQ01002806.1, read as the reverse complement.
AAGCTGAGAACAAATCAGTGAGGGCATTCATAATACAAACATTGCGTGATGCCATGTTTAGCAGCGTTGCAACATTCAACTGTTATCATATAAGTATCTAGAATAACCGTAAAATTCTCGACATAACTTTAAACTATGAACACAACATGGTATTGTATTATGGAACAGAAATATGTCAGTTTTAAAGATAAATCTAACAAACAAAAACAACGAATCTGTGCATTAAAAAAGTGAAATGTGTCAATTTGTTTAAGGAATTACCCTGACATGCATTGACTTCTTGAACTCCACGATCCATCGACAGCCGCCGGGCGGAAAACATCCTGACTTTCCCATGTTTGTGCAGTTGGCGTCTTGGTTGTTCAATGCGCTAGCAACGACGTGAAATGACGTCACATCGCAATGACGTTTGCTGAACTAACGTCACATGTACGCGTGTAATTGGATAATACAAGTAACATAGTTACAGAATAAACTTATACTTATTACACGTTCTGATAGTTACTGAGTAGATGTCAGTTCCGAAAATTGTATTTTAAATGGTATACTGTTCGTATATTGACAACTGTAAACTCTCTCTTTAATTTAAAGTCAAGTATCTTTCATTTTAAATCATAGTTGTACAGAATAAATAATTATGTTGATCAAAAATTGTACTTAAATACCGTGGAATTTTACCCTGCTCACAGAATTTAACATTCGTCACTTATTATTATTAAGTGGCTGATCTAAATAAATAATTTAATTAATAACTGAAGAGGCTCTCTTCATTCATAGCACCATCCATGTAAGTAAGCATGTAATAGAAAGTCATTATAAATATTAATGAGTCGGTGCAAAATTATTATCTGCTATTCATTTCTAATTAATTCCGTGATTTAATTCACGCAATCATAATAAAACGTGTTTTATGTGCGCAAATTGTATTTGTTTTTTAATTCACTGTGTTCTCTTTGGGTACAACTCATTTTTTTTCGTTACAATATGCGCTACATAGTCAACAGGTCTATGTCCTCAGAAGGGGTTCGACCTTAATGGAAGATAGATAGGAGTATTTATACATATGAGCCGCGCCCTGTGAAAAGGGGATTTTACGCATTTGCGTATAGTGTCGTCCCAGATTAGCCTGTGCAGTCCGCATTGGCTTATCAGGAACGACACTTTCCGCTTGTATTGTATTCTTCGTTTAAAGGAAGACTCTTCTTGACGAAAATCCAGTTTAGGCTGAAAGTGTCGTCCCTGATTAGCCTGTGCGGGCTACACAGGCTAATCTGGGACGACACTAAACGCACATGCATTAAACCTCCTTTTTACAAAGCGAGACTCATATATGGCATACATTGAAAATAAAACAAGTCCAAGATTTCACGGTGACCAAATTGACTAAAGCTCGTATATCGTTGCTGTGTTTTTAAACGCGAAATCACGTTTTGGAAAATATATCAAAATCATTGGAATTAATACGTCCACCATTAACCGTCAATTATACATTTGAAGCGGATCTAGCACGTGTCCCTCTCGAGCCTCAAGGATCTGGAAGCGGCTCGTGCAATTACACCACTAGTAATAATACTCGTGAATATCAATTGATTCGCGGTGCATTTAGAGAGCAACTTTTGATGTTGAAGAGAAGTCTCAATATTTATTCTTTCACATTAACTACTATAATANATCTACCAGATACAAGAAGGACTTTTCTTACACCATTAGGCCTTACTTAGTGCTCGCGAAACCTACAGCAAATTGAAAGGTCGCTATAAAATCACAGCGGTTTTCTCGGATAATATTAAATCAATTTTCCACATGCCATCCGGTTCGCCACTTTAATCCATTCAGTCACAAACCAAATGCAACTTGTGTTCGAACTGTGTATCTAAGAAAGCTGAGAACAAATCGGTGAGGGCATTCATAATACAAACATTGCGTGATGCCATGTTTAGCAGCGTTGCAACATTCAACTGTTATCATATAAGTATCCAGAATAACCGTAAAATTCTCGACATAACTTTAAACTATGAACACAACATGGTATTGTATTATGGTACAGAAATATGTCAGTTTTAAAGATAAATCTAACAAACAAAAACAACGAATCTGCGCATTAAAAAAGTGAAATGTGTCAATTTGTTTAAGGAATTACCCTGACATGCATTGACTTCTTGAACTCCACGATCCATCGACAGCCGCCGGGCGGAAAACATCCTGACTTTCCCATGTTTGTGCAGTTGGCGTCTTTGTTGTTCAATGCGCTAGCAACGACGTGAAATGACGTCACAATGTCAATGACATTTGCTGAAATAACGTCACATGTACGCGTGTATTCAATTGGATCATACAAGTAACATAGTTACATAATAAACTTATACTTATTACACGTTTTGATAGTTACTGAGTAGATGTCAGTTCCGAAAATTGTATTTTGAATGGTATATTGTTCGTATATTGACAACTGTAAACTCTCTCTTTAATTTAAAGTCAAGTATCTTTATTTTTAAATCATAGTTGTACAGAATAAATAATTATGTTAATCAAAAATTGTACTTAAATACCGTGGAATTTTACCCTGCTCACAGAATGTAACATTCGTCACTTATTATTATTAAGTGGCTTATCTAAATAAATAATTTAATTAATAACTGAAGAGGCTCTCTTCATTCACAGCACCATCCATGTAAGTAAGCGTGTAATAGAAAGTCATTATAAATATTAATGAGTCGGTGCAAAATAATTATCTGCAATTCATTTCTAATTTATTCCGTGATTTAATTCACGCAATCATAATTAAACGTGTTTTATGTGCGCAAATTATATTTGTTTTTTTAATTCACTGTGTTCTCTTTGGGTACAACTAATTTTTTCCGTTAGAATATGCGCTACATAGTCAACAGGTCTATGTCCTCAGAAGGGGTTCGACCTTAATGGAAGATAGATAGGAGTATTTATACATATGAGCCGCGCCCTGTGAAAAGGGGATTTTACGCATTTGCGTATAGTGTCGTCCCAGATTAGCCTGTGCAGTCCGCATTGGCTTATCAGGAACGACACTTTCCGCTTGTATTGTATTCTTCGTTTAAAGGAAGACTCTTCTTGACGAAAATCCAGTTTAGGCTGAAAGTGTCGTCCCTGATTAGCCTGTGCGGGCTACACAGGCTAATCTGGGACGGCACTTAACGCACATGCATTAAACCTCCTTTTCACAAAGCGAGGCTCATATATGGCATACGTTGAAAATAAAACAAGTCCAAGATTTCACGGTGACCAAATTGACTAAAGCTCGTATATCGTTGTTGTGTTTTTATACGCGAAATCACGTTTTGGAAAATATATCAAAATCATTGAAATTAATACGTCCACCATTAACCGTCAATTATACATTTGAAGCGGATCTAGCACGTGTCCCTCTCGAGCCTCAAGGATCTGGAAGCGGCTCGTGCAATTACACCACTAGTAATAATACTCGTGAATATCAATTGATTCGCGGTGCATTTAGAGAGCAACTTTTGATGTTGAAGAGAAGTCTCAATATTTATTCTTTCACATTAACTACTATAATATGATTCAGGCATTGAACGCAGCCTCGGGATTGCAATGATCGCATCATATTGCCAAGAATGCAGTCGACAGGTTGAGATGGTGTCAATGTGCGAAAATACCTATTAATATACATGTATTAATTCTATAGCGAGTTCATAATTGTATTGTGTATTATTAGATGTCGCATAAGATACAAAATATTTTTTTAATGCATCATGTTATGTTACTGTACATAACAGGAACACACACATGAGACTACTTTAGTATTATGAAATTGTGTTTAAGTATCGAGAAAAGCATGAACACGTAATACTAAGCGAGATATAATAGCTTCGCTTTAAGAAAATGTGTCTTAACGCACAATGAAGTCCGCACAGACTTATCAGGGGTGACACTTTCCGCTTCAATGGTATTTTTCGCTTAAAGGAAGTCTCTTCTTAGCGAAAATCTAGTGTATGCGGAAAGTGTCGATCGTAATTAACCTGTGCGGACTTTATGAATTGTTTAGCACACTTACACTATTGCATTAAGGTGTTTACATTAACATTTAAAACAAGTCATTTTACTTCAAAATATACTTAGTCACCAACCCGGTGAAATCATATAATGAATTGTTTTCTTATCGAAATGTACATAACATGAACTATATTCCGCTTAGATATTCCATGATTATTTCTGAAGAATTCTAGCTATGTATGCATATCCCGAGGTACAGAAAAATATAACCAGAAAACGAATACGACAGGACTCGAACTCGAACCTGCAATCTCCTGTTTAATTTGACCATTATGTGCATTTGTGGAATTAAATAAAATTAGCGGTTGCGGACATTTCGTGAACATTTCTGAATAAGTTATAGGGTTGATGCAAATCCTGAGATTACGAAAATATATTTTACGTATTATACTATCCCTCCAAGACTCGAAACTGTAACCATCTGTACCGCCGTTTGGCACCTAATCCATTGGGCCATGGGGCAAATGTTTATATCATATCCTCAAGTATCGAATGAGTGTGAATATACCAAAACCAAGACTTAAATATAATCACAAGGCTGATAAATGTTTACGAGAACTTAACATGTGATTCCGGTTACATTATACTAAAAAAATGTTCATGTAGTGATGTACTCTCTAGATAAATCATTGCACATCGATTGGAGATATGTGGCTATGTTTTAAAAACGTGTTTTTGTGTTCTTTTCCATTTTTTTTTATTTATTTGATAAATAAGGCATTGGTATGCATTCATAAATCCAAGTCATGTTTTAGATTTGAGACTAAAGGATGAAACAACATGGTTCGCGGATAACCTCTCTTCTGAAGAGTAGCCGGTAAAAATGTGACACAAAAGCCCATTTTGATTTGTGGAAAGTTCTTTATTGCTTTCTACATGACTTACATTTGTTATTATTTAACAAAATTCAGTAATGAATGCTTTTTAAGAAAACGTGTGGTTTATCGCCATTCATAAAAAAGATATTAATGTCATAATCTAACGATCCCGGCAGGACTCGAACCAGCAATCTCCTGATCCGTAGTCAGGCGCCCTATCCATTGGGCCACGCGATCTTGTCGTACGTGTTTGTAAATGCTCAATTCAAATGTTTGGTAAATATATCAATGGGATAATCGACCACAAAATATTCGAACAACCAATATAAATTTTAAAACTTGACAAAAAGTCCCAAACTGTTAACCTGTGTGTTTGGCACTCATTTAAGTATCCCTCTTTCAAATGCATTAATCATTGTTGAAATTGCAAAACGTCAAAAAGATGTATGAGCGCTCGATCTATCCCGGCAGGACTCGAACCTACAATCTTTTGATTCGAAGTCAGACGCATTATCCATTAGGCCACGGGACCTGAAGTACAAAACAAGATGCGCCAGTTTGTTACCACACCGTTATGGCCTAAAATAATTGCACTACGTTTCGTTTTGTTTAGTTTGAACATTAAATGCATGTGTGTTTTTAAATAAACTTATCTGTTGCGGATTTTCCGTGAACATTTCTGAATGTATTATACATTTCATGTATATCCTGAGATACGAAAATATAGTATAACATTCCGCCTGGGCTCGAACCTGCAATCTCCTGAACCGTAGTCAGGTTCCTCATTCATTGGATCATGGGACCAATGTGTATACCCTATCTTCTAGTATCGAAAGATCTATAATTTAACAACACAAAGCATTGTATCATTCACAAGCTGTGATGGCCGAGTGGTTAAGGTGTTAGATTTGAAATCTAATGGGATCTTCCCGCGCAGGTTCGAACCCTGCTCGCAGCGTTTCTTATTGTATGTTTACTTTTCATTCACAACAAAAGTTGTTATTTGACAATGCCTCTACGTAAATAATGTACATTGAAATCGCCATTCAACAAAAATATATCACAAAATATTCGAACAATCAATATTAATTTTAAAACTTGACTAAAAGTCCCATACTGTTAACCTGAGTGCTTGGCACGTATTTAAGTATCCCTCTTTCAAATGCAGTTATCATTGTTGAAATTGCAAAACGTCAAAAAAGATGTATGAACGAATGACCTATCGATCCCGTCAGGACTCGAACCTGCAATCTCCTGATCCGTAGTCAGGCGCCTTATCCATTGGGCCACGGGACCTTGTCGTACATGTTTGTAAATGCTCAATTCAAATGTTTGCTAAATATATCACTGGTATAATCTACCACAAAATATTCGAACAATCAATATCAATTTTAAAACTTTACTGAAAGTTCCATACTGTTAACCTGTGTGTTTGGCACTCATTTAAGTATCCCTCTTTCAAATGCAGTTATCCTTGATGCAAGTGCAAAACGTCAAAAAGATGAATGAGCGATTTGTCTATCGATCGCGGCAGGACTCGAACCTGCAATCTTCTGATTCGAAGTCAGACGCTATAGCCATTAGGCCACGGGACCTGAAGTACCAAACAACATGCGCCCGTTTGTTACCACACCGTTATGGCCTTTTGTTTAGTTTGAACATAAAATGCATGCGTGTATTTAAATAAACTTATCTGTTGCGGATATTCCGTGAACATTTCTGAATGTATTATATAGTTCATGTATATCCTGAGATACGAAAATATAGTATAACATTCCGCATGGGCTCGAACCTGCAATCTCCTGAACCGTAGTCAGGCCCCTCATCCACTGGATCATGGGACCAATGCGTATACCCTATCTTCTAGTATCGAGTGATCCATCGTCGGATACCCACGACTAATTCATTCCGTTACTCTCCAGCATTCGATAAATGGAGAGTAGCGGAATGGGTCGAACGTGGGTATCCGACGATGCGAGTGATCGTGAATTTAATAACACAAAGGCTGCATTCACAAGCTGTGATGGCCGAGTGGTTAAGGCGTTAGACTTGAAATCTAATGGGATCTTCGCGCGCAGGTTCGAACCCTGCTCGCAGCGTTTCTTATTGTATGTTTACTTTTTATTCACAACAAAAGTTGTACTTTGGCAATGCCTCATCGTAAATAATGTACATTGAAATTGCCATTCAACAAAAATATATCAATGGGATAATCTACCACAAAATATTCGAACAATCAATATTTATTTTAAAATTTGACTAAAAGTCCAATACTGTTAACCTGTGTGCTTGGCACGTATTTAAGTATCCCTCTTTCAAATGCATTTATCATTGTTGAAATTGCAAAACGTCAAAAAGATGTATGAGCGATTGATCTATCGATCCCGGCAGGAATCTTCTGATTCGAAGTCAGACGCCTTATCCATTGGGCCTCGTGAACTTGTCGTACATGTTTGTAAATGCTTATTTCAAATGTTTGCAAAGGAGCCTGTTTAACTTCAGTATAAAAGGGTAAGAAGAACTTAAATTGTACTCAAAATCATGTGTCTAACATAGTACTTAAATAGAGAACCTGGAATATAAAACAAGATGCGATCCCGGGAACTGTTCTGTAAAAAAAAATTAAATCGTCCAACAAATGTCAATGGTATATTTTGTCCTTTATCATTCTTTTCAAAAATCGAGCGCGTGTACCTCGTTATTAAAATATCTTCATTAAACATGAATTAAAAGAACAAAAATTAATTTTAAATGGAGTCATCATGCGTTGGAAAACAATAAGGTTCAACAATTTGATGCTGTAAAGATCACATTCCGACAGGACTCGAACCTGCAGTCTTCTGATCAAAAGTCAGACGCGTTTTCCATAGGCAATGAAACCTGCACATCAACAGGGTAAGATACACCTGTTTATACATCACTTTACTGACCTACAATATTTTAATTGAGTTTCGGAATGTTGTGTGTTTATTTTGAACACTTAACAAGCTATTGTTTTTAAAATAAAATTATCTATTGAAGATTGTCCGCGATCATTTCTAAACGTATTCAATGTATTAATACACATCCTCATGTAACGAAAAAAATATTACCAGTATATGATCCCGGCAGGACTCGAACCTGCAATCAGTATATCTTTAGCCATTGGTCTTATCCATTGGGTCACGGGACAAAGACGTAACCAATTGTTCAAGTTCAATTTAAAACTTAACTTAAGTTCCATACTGACCTGAGTGGTTCTCCCTAATTTAATTATCCCTCTATAAAATGAATCTGCAGTTATTATTGTTGAAATTGCATTTACGTAATAAAGATGTAGAAAGAACCACTTAATACATGCAGGACTCGAACCTGCAATCTCATAAGACGTGGTAAGGCGCCTTACAAATTTGGCCATATGGTCATATTGTCTGAAAACGTTCATGTTCAATTTAAAAGTTTGCAAAAGTACATGTTTATTAATCTCACTACTTCTTAACGAAAAAAACACTGTACTTCCATAGAACTCAAGCAAATATCATGAATAAATTTAAGTTTATGGAACACCACTTGGAAAAAGATTTATTTTCTACAATTTTATAATGTTAAACATGACATCCCGGTAATTTTTTCGAGGACTCGAACCTGCAATCTCCTTGGCCCGAATTCACCAACCCATTTTAAGACTTAAGAATAAAGAATGGTCGTAGACTCAATAAAAATAGCGCACATTGTGCGTATATACAATATGAAAATGGTTCTTATACTATAGCTCACACTGTGCATATATACAGTATGATAATGGTTCTTATACTATAGCTCACACTAAGCATATATACAGTATGAAAATGGTGCTTATACTATAGCTCACACTGTGCATATATACAGTATGAAAATGGTTCTTTTACTAAAGCTCACACTGTGCATATATACAGTATGAAAATGGTGCTTATACTTTAGCTCACATTGTGCATATATACAGTATGAAAATGGTGCTTATACTATAGCGCACATTGTGCATATATACAGTATGAAAACGGTGCTTATACTATTAAAATATTGTTCTTAATTAAGAATTATATTAATCAAGGTGTTAACTGCCACGCTAGACTTAACTTTCAAATAGTGTTAGTTCATTAAAGTGTTAAAAATATTCTTTCTTTTTTTTGGACTTAATTCTAAGAATTGATTGGTGAATACGGGCGCAGATCCACTTGATCGACTGGGCTCGGGACCTGTGTGTGTGCGAAATCTGCTATTATCAAGCTGTAATAATAATAAACCGTGTTGATAAACTTCTATATACAATGAATATGTGATGGCCAAGTTGTTGAGACGTGAAACCCAGTATGATCTTCCCATGCAGGTTCGAGCACTGCTCGCAACTTGACATATGCTTGAAAACTGTTGTTGTATCTATAACTTACCATATATATGTGGCAGTGCAGATATCTAACATGACGTAACATGACTCACCATTAACCGGTTATATATTTCTTTGTCATGTGTTATATGTGGAATGATGGGCATATTGCCTTTTTCCTGAATTAATCATATGTATATCATATCAAATTCATGTTTAATTTCGTCTTCACCATGTAATGGTATTCTTTGACGATGCTTCCTCTCGTGTAAAATGTACATTAAATCGACATTCAATGATATGGTTCACTATGATTATCTACCCAAACCAATCAAAATATTCGAACAATAGAGTTACGCGAAAAGGTTTTTCTAATTAACTAATAAACTATGAACTTATGAACAATGAAAAGCTACAAGAAGATCCGGGAAAAATGACATACTTGCAATAAGTTTCGTATTTTCTGTATTGCCTGTGGTCCTTTAAAAGTTGTAATTTATTATCAATTAAACACTGCTTACGGTTTATGATATAGCATTTACATCCAAGAAGTGCCGTCTTTTTTACACATTTGTATTTCGGCAATAAAAGAAACGTACAGTTGTAAGAGAATTTATTAATAAAGTAAGTTTATGAAACAAGCGCTAAATTCTAAATAAGAACATCAATTTATGTACATAAATACGTAATAGTGAATTAATTCCACAGAAGCCAAATTATCAAAAAATGAAGCACTGATATAAATGTTCAATAGCAAGTCATGTAGAAACAATAATATGAGATCAGCACTATTCACAATAACAAATAAAACTATGTAATGTAAGATGCAATTACTAGACCATCTTACACAACTTGTTTGCGTTTCTTATTCGACAGAGTTTGCGGTAAGTTCTTCGCACAACAGATCTACATGTATACATTATGTACATATCTTTGTTCGCACACACTCCAGCACTTAGTGTACAGGGCATACCAAAAATATTATATGTACGCGTCCCTCCCGTCTCATGAAATGTTACACGCATCGTAATACTAGTACTATGAACATGTTCAGGACATTGATTCTTAGCATTCAAACTTGCTAGCGTCGCAAGCCAATACAGCTTCCTTCTTCGTGTTTCAGCAGCAATGACATGCGCGAAAACGTCTTCGCGCAGTTTTTGCAGCCATATTTCTTGACATCAGAGTGCGTCTGGAGATGCGCGCGCAGGTTGGACCTGTCAGCGAATGCCCGGCCACAATGCGCGCATTTGAATGGCTTTTCGCCCGAGTGCGTCCGAAGGTGTCCCTGCAGTAACCACGGACGCGAAAACGCCTTGCCGCACAGTTTGCACTTGCACGGAAGTGTGTGGGTTCGGATGTGCATTTTGAGGGCCCCTAAAGATCCATAGGACCTATCACAGTACTTGCAGTTGAATTCCTTTTTAACGTGGCTGATACAATGGAATTGTTTATGCTTGGAGAGGCCACCGAAGGTCGAATAGCTCTTCTTGCAGTCGTCACACTGATACCGTGGCGGTGCCGGGGCGCGCGCATCCTTGGGACTAAATGACGTCATTACCTCACCGGAAGTCTTCAAGACCGACATCCAGTATGAAGTGTCAGGATTATCGGTCATGTTTCGGGCCAACATCTGCTGGCTTGAAATAATGTCTGCACTGGCATGTCCATAGTTCATGAGCTTTGCTTGTTGTTCCCGAAGTAAGTGCAATTGCTGAGGACTATGAGTATGAGCCATGTATTTCTGCATTATGAACGAATTCAAACTTTGTTCGGCAGCGAACTGGCGCTGTTGCGCAATATACTGTTGTTGCATTTGATGTTGAACTTGCATTTGCTGCTGTTGGTGTTGCAATGCCAACTTCTGCGCTTGGATCAGTTGTATTTGCTCAGGAGATAAATCAACCGCCGGTGGTCGGTTTGCAGCAAGCGATGACGTCATGAACGGAGACCCTGATGCCACAATAGGTGACCCCTGATAACACCTTCGGTCGCATTGGGCTATTGCTGCTAAGGGCGACAGCTGGGTGACGCAGTGACCGGCGGATATAGGAGAATATATAGGTGAAAATGCAGATGGTGCATGAAAGGCCGGTTGTGAAAAAGTTCCCTGTTGACCTCCAAGACTTTCCAGTAGCTGACCAATAGGGTCGCGTCGTTTTGATGCCTTTGGGTGGTCCGGTCTGCGTTTCGGAGTACATGTCGGCTGTTTCTGATCTTTGGCGGTATTTGCTATTTCCGGTGACGTAGGTGGTGTCGGAAGAGACGTTTGAGGAGATACAACCTTCTCGTCTGCTGAAATAAAAGAATTGTATACATTAGTTTAATCTTATTGACTGTTAACATTAATGAATATATGAGCCTTGCTCTCTGAAAAGGGGATTTAATGCATGTGCGTTAAGTCAACACAGGATAATCAGGGACGACACTTTCCGCCTAAACAGGATTTTCGCTAAGGAGAAACTTCCTTAAAACGAATAATGCCACAAAAGCGTAAAGTGTCGTCCCTGATAGGCCTGTACGAACTGCACAGGCTAATCTGGGACGACACTTTACGCACATGCATTAAACCCCCTTTTCACAGAGCGAGGTTCATATATTTGTGCTATTCGGCAGACCTTCACGCTCATATAAGAACAAATATAAGAACGGTTTAGTTAATGAGTGCATGTATAGTCACGCTGACCATGCGGGCGATGTTATTATTTGTAATCATTCCCGGCATTGTTCTGTTATTAGTTTGTAGGTGGGAGGCAATTAAGGCGGTGAGTATCATCAATTTGTCGTAAGAAGCACGAGGCGCTCGCAAGTGCAACCACTCTGGCACTTTAGCAGCACCACTCTCGGTAAACAAAACAAACATAATTGACCGCAGGTCAGGCTAATCACGCGCGCCTGTTCGGGCATGCGCAGTTAATTAGAATTTGAATTCCTGGATCCGGTGTCGTGCTGTTAGGTGTTTTGCAGAGAACGCAGAGACCATCTGAAGATATCTCTTTGAACTCGTTTGATAAATAAGGCATTGATTGCATTGATTTAAACACACTTGCCGAAAAGAGAAAATTCTCTCCGCATAATGTAGTTGTATTATCGTATTGTATATTCTCATATATAATTCAGTTTTATCAGAGATATACCCAGATATGTATAATTATGGCGATAATAATGCAAGCTGTTGTATTATTTTACATATATTATATATATATATATACTACTCTTCATACTTTGTTCTTGTTGATAGTTTAATATCAAGCATGTTACCACATTAAACATATTTTATAATAACTAGTAAAATGTGCAGATAATAATTTTTAAATGACATAGGCAGTATGCGTAAAAAAAATGTTGTTTGTTTTCACTAACCCGACGGACTCAAATTGTTCCTGCCGACCCTAAACTGTTTATTGCAGGTGGATTTGGTTACATTCGACAATATTCGCTATATAAACGTTCAAATAAAAAATGTGGCAACGAGACTTGGAAAATGTATGCCATGAAACAACCTGTTTTTTTGTAGGAAATAGTTCGTGCTTGTTAAAAAAAGTTAACGAAAACAATAAAGTCGTTCTTCCTGCCCTATTTTTATGTAAAGTTGTTAGCGGATTTTTTTTTTTATTTTTTTTCAGTTTAGATGTTACGGTATTTTACTTGTGTTTTGTTTGCAATTCCTTTGATTCACAGTTAATAAGCAACTTCAAAATAAGTAGGTATTAGATTTATTTTTGAATATATTACTTTATAGCTTATAAAGAGTAAAATATATAACTCGCGCGTTAAATACTATATTTTAGCCTTGTTTCATGTTTTTTCCAAACGACGAAGCTAATTTTAGGCATAGACTCCCATGGAGACTCGTTTAGCATCTTCATAATATTTTTCCGACTTTTGGTATATTGAGCATTTTTCGCTTATTCGATATAAATATAATACTGGTAGAAACGTTGACTTAATTTCGAACTAGTAAATCTAAACTCTTATAGTGACACGTCTGTTCAAAAGATACATATCTATCTGGAACAGTTTCTTTGACGTCTCGTTATAGGACTCTTAATAGTTTAACTTTTTAAGTATATATGTTGGGACTACCGGTAAATAATATTTGTATATAACCTGCTGAATAAAACTAAGTAAACGGTACATAAATGTATAATTAAACCTGTCATAACTTTAATGAAGGGCCAAACAAATTGCTGTTTTCATGTATACTAAATTTGATCATATTCGCAAAACAGCTTTAAAAAAAAAAACAATGTACAACGTGTTTGGAAGACTGTAATAATTGAACATACTTATAAAGGTGGTAATTAACGTGTTTATAATAACAAACTTTTACCAAAAAAAGAGTGGCCGACCTACCTACCAAATTTATAGAAAAATTTGCGAAACAAACAACTTATGTTGCCCAAAATAACGTTCACTTGTAATAGTTTCTATCTCAACAGAAAAATAAAACGATATCATTAGTTAATCAGGATTTTAAATGTCAAAACAGAATTTTCTCTTCGTAAACAATTAAAGTGCCATGCTTAAATATGTATATCTACAATGAGAAAAGTGGTTTCTGTTGATTTTTTTTTTTTTTTTATAAATAATTTTATAAGAAATACCATAAAACAATATGTTTTCTATTTTAAGGGCCTCTCAGCATCCCCCTGCCATTTCTAAGGCAATAGCCTCACTGACATTTGCACATAAAAGAGCGTTTAATTAATAAATATTGAGATTACACTCCACTTGAAATTCTTATCAGATCATACATCACCACATGCTCAAGAGTGAAAACCTGCTCGACACTTTCAATTGGAAATTAAATGGATGCCATAACTAAGTTGCAATTATTGCTAATTGAGATACCTCTATTTTTTCCGGAGAATTATTTTGAAGTCGTCGTTTATTCGTCGGATATTTCAGTGCGCACTTAAATAGAATTATACTAATTTTTTTTAGGGGTACAATAAAATATACAATATAATTGTTTTGTCAATGTATTCTAATAATATAATTTTAGCAATAGAAGAAGTATTAGTAGCAGTAGTAGAAGTAGTAAAAGTAGTAAAAAAAAAGTAGTAGTAGTAGAAGTAGTAGTGGTAGTGGTAGTAGTAGTAGTAGTAGCAGTAACAGTTAAATTAGCAATAGCAGTAGCTGCAGCAGCAACAATAGCAGTAGCAGTTGAAGTAGCAGTAGCTGCAGCAGCGGCAGTAGCAGAAGTAGCAGTAGAAGTAGCAGTAGCAGTATCAACAGAAGCAGCAGAAGTAGAAGTAGCAACAGATGTTGTTGTTGTTGTTGTTTTTGTTGTAACAAATTACTTCTAAGGTTTTTTTAACGGTATAAATAGATCTTTTTTCCTAAGAACACAATACTTCATAGTATATAATATTGTATTCAATGCATTGACATTAGTATTTGATATACTTAATTCAACACTCCTTTACTATCCACCTGCAAAATGCACTATTTTTGTATGGTATATTCATGTCATGTAATCATTAATTATTTTTAAGCCGAACACAATGTAATGAATAGCCATAACAGAACGATGTATAACTTTATGTATATGAGTGTTATTTCACTTACTTAAATCAAAATCCTTCCTGGATGATTTCACGGTATCTTTCTGAAGAATGTCTGTGATTGAAAACTTCTGCGACTTCATTTTCGTCATTGAAATATATCCTTTTTTCAGATACAAAACTCACGATGTTCACACTTGATAGATATTCACTTGTTCATGGTAGACCTGTAAGTCTTCAACTAAGAATAAAAGCTCTCTTGTTCACTGTTCTTGCGTGTATCTGGTTTCGAGTGTATTCACAATGCCAAAATCATGACAATCTGATAAAATTAATAATCTGCATTATTTTATAATAATCGCAGAAATTCCAGCCTACTTTCTGCCGAAGTGTTAATTACCCGAATACTCGTACAGTGCCGATACAGAACTTCAAGCCAATCGGATGTTAGAGTTCGTATTGGCTCCGCCCATCTGGCGCGCGCCGTTCCGCACGCGCTTATTGGCCGTAACTGATTGGCTGCTTAAACTGGTATTCACTTGGGAGAGCATGCCAAAATTCTTGCACAGCGAACGATACTAATCACCCAAATCTGCAGAAATTGTGAATGTAGTATGGCAGAGTCAAGTAATACAATTATTTCACCATTAAGCTATGTATCGCAATCAAATTAGATTTTTGCAATAATAAACCGAATTACTCGCAGGAATTCGGACACGGTCTATTAGAGTAATATTTAAGTGACATAATTAATGTGAGTTTTGTACAAATATGCACCACTTGGTGTCAAAACATTAGCGGAATCCGTGCAATCCGCGGAGGAATTGGCAGCGTATTTTCAATAAATAAGGCAAAAGCATTTGTCACTATCACATTTAGCGGTGTGTCAGAAACGGGTATTCAGATGTGTTTATTTGTTTCCCTCCGTATTCGGTGCCTGAATGGCGACCAGTTTGTGATTGTTGCGCAAACTCGCGTTTTACAACATTTCGAACGAGCCTTAATTCACATCTGAGACAAATAGCTATTAATCGTATATGAAAAAAGACATGTAATACATGTGCATACAGTACATAAAAAAACACATGATTTACAATATTATTAATGTCCCAACTGAATGATGGCACACTCCCTATTTCTTTTTCTTTTCTTTGGCTATATTTTGAATACGAATTGCTACAGAAAAAAATGTTTGGTAAGCCATGAATTACTAAATTGTAATTGGATTGGTTGCGATCTTTCACACAACTTTAAACATTGAAGTAAACCACACAATGTTCGTTTAGTCATGCTTAATGAGGCATTACGGCATTTGCGCATTTAACCCTTTGCATGCTGGGAAATTTGTCGTCTGCTAAAATGTCGTCTGCTACATTTCTAAAATTAGCATTTTCTTTGATTTTTTTGTCAAAGAATACTATCAGAATAGCAAACAGTTTGGATCCTGATGAGACGCCACGTTTTGTGGCGTCTCATCTGGATCCAAACTGTTTGCAAAGGCCTTCAAAATCCGGTTCCAGCGCTCAAAGGGTTAACCCATAAATGCTGAAATCGTCCGTTACTTTGTCAGACAGGTTACCCGTATTAGAAGAATGATACGCATTACGGAACTTTCACAAGGTTTGTAAGTGAAACATTGTGTCAATATATTGACGAGGTTTGGTTCTTATACAACCTTCAAGCGTTTTTGACTAGAAAATATTAATCAGATGTGTAACATCAACGTTCCCTTTTTATACACAGATATTATTTCATTTCACACATAAATGGACTTAATACGACATAAATAATTCGGGCTTCGAGATTCGCCTAATAGTTACATTAGAACATACTTAATTGTGGGAAAATACTATTACACCTGAAAAAAGAAACATTATGTCAACAGTATGTATAAGATTTCTTTCTTGTATTACTGAAATAATAAACGCCCATTCGAAACTGGCATGAACATATACAATTCAGTCACTGCAGTCCTAGATACAAAAAAAAATTCAATTGATCCTCGCTGTGGAAAAAACGGGGCTTAATGCATTAGCGTAAAGCGTCATCCAGGCACAGTCTATGCAGTCCGCACAGGCTAATCAGGGACGACACTTTCCGCTTAAACTAGATTTGACTAGATTTTCGCTGAGAAGAGACTTCCTTTAAACGAAAAATACCTAAAAGCGGTAAATGTCGACACTGAGTATCCTATGTGGACTGCACAGGCTAATCCGATACGACACTTTACGGACATGTTGTAAACCCCTTTTTCTCAGAGCGAGGCTTAATATTCAGTGTCTGTTGATGAATTCCTACAGAATACCAGAATCTTAGATCAATCAGCGCTGAGACATTTATCAAACCAGAACATAACGGTCCCCTGTCAATCGACCAATTAGGGACCCCGTTCATCCGTACATCAAACACGAAGGGCCCTTATATGAAACCCATAAACCCATCGGTAACGCTCTATATTGGATTAATTGATTGATATTCTTCGAAACATATTTATTTTTGTTTCTTTCAAACTTTCATTTGCGTATCTTTGAAGTGAATGCGAGTTAACGGATATCCGACAAGAGTCAGTTACAAGCACAGTACGGTGGCGTATTTTAGAACGTTTCATAAACTTTTAAGCCGTTTCATACCAGCGTCTTGCAATTTATTCTTTGATATGTTTGAATAACTGCAGTAAATTTTTCGGGACAATTAGAATTCAAAGGTTTATCAGTTTTGTGGAAAATGTGCGGCATTCCGGCGGAGCATGTAAGGATCACCGATGCGTATAATTTAGCGCGTGTTTGCGTGTGTTAACATGGTAGTTCAAATGCACGCTCTCCTAGAACAAGACTGTCAGTAAATTAATCATTATGTCTTTGATTGACGGGACAGAAAGGCCCGTTTGTTTCTCCAGTCACTCCACGAGACGAATGTTTAGCGTAATTGTTTTCCAAGCACTTGCAAAAGGATGGAAACATTAATTTTGTGGCAAAAAAACTGTTGGATATTAACTTGTTACTTCTCACCTGACTCACAGTGAAAAGAAACGGGGTTTCGGTGTATTATTTTTTTGCCTTTTTGCTCGTTTGTATGTTCGGTGGATGGTGAAAATCATTACAAATACAAAAAAGTAAACAGCACGTGCAAGAAGAAAGAAATCTAAGAAATATAGTTATGTTTTTGTCTGAGCTAAGCGCGTGCGTTTGTTTAATAAATCATGCGAAAATCTTAACCCATTTATGCCTAGCGTCTAGAAAAAAGGCCTTGGCAAACAGCGTAGACCAAGATGAGACGCCGCATGATGCGGCGTCTCTTCAGGGTCTGCGCTGTTTGCTTTAAGAATTTTTCTGTAAGAAATATGCTAAATATAGAAATAAATATCCTAGACATCCCTAATTTTGGAAATAAATTGATCTAATTTAGAAGGATGGGAGAGTCCACTTGGCATAAATGGGTTTACACTATTAGGGACACTTGTGCAAAAAATAACACGTTGTTGTTGATTTTGTGTTGCGTTATAATTTTTTTCTTTTAACAAAGCTTTTCCAGTAAAAAAAGTCGTACACATATAAAATATAATCAACGCATACATATACAATTCTAAATTTTCTTCGCTACATCGAGTTAAAATGTTTATCATCGATAAGTCGAAAGGGAATAGCAAGTTATGTTGCATTGGAAACATGATATTCATCGCATTCTCGTTTAAGGTGTGTTATTTGCAAAAAATATTTACATCTGAATAAATAAAGTACGAACGTGGTAAATTGTTAAGTATTTCCACATCAAACGACGTAAGTCTTTAACAAGTCGCCGAAACCATTTCGTAAAGACGCAGTTGGGTAAACTGGGTGTACAAACAACACCAGGCTATTAAGTAAACCGACGGTTAACAGGCTGTTGACAAACACAATGTTTTTAAATCACATCGGATTGCAAAGGGTTGTTAAAGAAAACATGTGTTATCAGGTAATCGTTCGTATAGCACAAGAGAAAATCAAGACATGTATTCCTCTATAATCGTTACGTTCGCGCAAGAATAATTTATCTGTGCATATGTTTTATGTAAATTCATTCAATTTGCCTTATATTGTTGACCGTGATTTTGTTTTGCATATTTATTCAGATTTGGGTTGACCATTATTTTCTGATGTAAAAATCCAATAGATCTAATAAATGTTTCCGAATAATTGACTACGGTAAGTTTACATACACTTACATTCTCGCTTATTTTCTTAAGAGTATACAAAAGGATATTTTCATTTTCTTTCTATCGATTTTTAGCATTAAACAGGTGTTTTGGCAACGGCACCTTTGATGTTTCGACTATCATTTATTCTCTCTAACAGCTAAAGTGTGCAAAAAATAAATAGTACTTAAGCATGTGCTCCATTAATACTAAACTCGCACGTGTTTCTGTAATCAATTTGGATGGGCATGTTATAAGTTGAAGTGTATTTTACTTTTCAAATTATAGCCACCAAAGAACGTAAAATAACGATTATTAATTAATTATCAATTGAAACGAAATATACGTTTCATAACTCTGGTAAATGATTCGAACGGTCGAACTCCGCAGTATGAGCCTCGGTCTGTAAAAAGGGGTTTAATGCATGTGCGTAAAGTGTCGTCCCAGTGTAGCCTGTGCTGTTCGCACAGGCTAATCAGTTATGGCACTTTCCGCCTAAACTGGATTTTTGATAAGAAGAGACTTTCTTTAAACGAAAAATATCATAAAAGCGGAAAGTGTCGTCCCTGATTAGCCTGTGCGGACTGTTCACAGAGCGTGGCTCATATATACTAGAATGAATATTTGTAGGCGCTTCGTATATCTACCAATCTTCATGACATAATTACTTGAATTGTGTTGGCCATACATGTATGTTTCATCGACAGATGAGATGCCCCGTGATTTTGATCGTGTCTCTATGAATCATCCTCCCCTCCCCCTCCGACCTCTCCCACTCCCCGTCCAATTCAGAAGTCTTCTATGTTGGGTAACGGATTATGGTGCAATAAAGATGAGACTCCTTGTAACGTGCATGTACACATCGCCGTATAAACGCGAACAAACGTGTGTATGCAGCGCATTGGCACCTGCTCACGTTTATGCGGCGACATGCATATGCGGTGTTATACATGGCCCAGTGCGAGAGGCGACCCTGGGTCTATTGCGACCGATGAATAACACACCTTGTACAACGCACCTCAGTGTAACGTCTCATATGAAAGACGAGCGCTGGTAAGCTAGGTGTAGGTGGGCATGGGGTTCGAACCTGAATGCGAACATAGTATTATTACTTTAGTGGAACTGGAATACAGATCCGCAACCACAGATTTTGTTTGACTAGATGAACTATTGTTTGTTATTTGGGTGTTCCTAGTTCACAACAGTACAGAGCCGAGTTTGTGCCGGACCTGACAGGAATTCGCACGTTATGTATAAAACTTTCAGTGCTGGAACCGAATTTTGAAGGCCTTTGCAAACAGTTTGGATCCAGATGAGACGCCACAAAACGTGGCGTCTGATCAGGATCCAAACTGTTTGCTACTCCAATAGTATTCTTTGAAAAAGAATCGAAGAAAATGCTAATTTTAGAAATTCAGCAGACGACATTTTAGCAAACGACAAATTTCCCAGCATGCAAAGGGTTAAAACTCATTAAGTTCCTAGGTGGTCATTCACGAGCCACTGTTTGACAGATTCATTTAGGTTTCACTGATCTATAGCGGACACGTGGTCTACACTATTCACATAAAAGTGAAGTTACTATTTGAAAATTATTTTCTATTTACCAATTTGAAACATCAAAGCGGCGTCTAATTCGGCTTTCTGCGTTTATCCCGGAAACGTCTACGTTTAAAAATATGAAGTAAATAATAAATAGATGTTCTCCCCCACTCGTCTCTTCCAACTCACCGCTTTCCATTTCTGCGAATTACCGACACAAAGGGCCAATTGACATGGAATAGTGGAAAACCTGTCTTTATTGGCTTCAAAGGATCCTCTAAGCGGTATCTGAACGAACGTTCTTAGCATCTGTTGTGACCGGTGTAAGGGTACTTATATCCGCTATAAATAAGTCCTCCGTCGAGAATTCCTGTTCAATTGTTGTTCTTTTGGTGGAGTTTGTTGAAAGAAAATAAGCCCGTTTGTAAAGAACACTATATGAGTTATGAAAGCAACAGTACTGACGTATACCAAATAACTTTTTTATTTCATTTCATCAAAGGAACATATCTACTACACCTTACAAATTGCAACGTTTTCCGATTCATTTATTTTTTTAAATATATATATAGCGCACCCGCGTATGAAGGTACAACTGTTTATATATTTTTTACTTATCATCGATTGTCGCAACCGACATTTACATCTTTTAACCGATATAAATGAAATAAATTGGATCGTAACACGCATAAATAATAACATGTTTGAAATAATATATATGACTATATAATTTCCCAACACGACAATACTACTCTGATAAAAGTTCTAGCATACTAGTAATTCATGTTAGGCATTTTGTGCAATAAAATTGCGTGTTCTTGATAATTTAATTATTTTAAAGCAAGGTAATGCGAACTGTGGTTGTTTGTGTGTGTGTTTTTGTAATGGGCGAACGCAATTTACGGGTGCGCATTAAGAATAAATTGCGTATTCATTATTTTCATTTTTCAGTGCAGTGTAGCCTGTTGTCCAATGCGGTGAATTCATATTAAATACTGCGCCCTACCACTCGACATTAGCTTCTCGTTTATTTGTATTAATTTAATGCACGGTGCCTATCCCTCGAGATCATTTATTAACAAGAGGAACGCGAGGCGGGCTGGCCCAAACCAGGCGGTAGTATTCCCAAGATAAAAGGTCTGACATGTCAATTTTGACAGGCTGACCATGGAATACCGGTACATCGACTCTTTAGTCGCCGTTTTTGTGTCTCCACGAAACGGAACTCCGGCGATAAATTCGCTGTTAAAACCATCATCGCAGGAAAGGTGTTTAATTTACGGCCGCAAAACACACTGATTTCTTCTGATATTTGAGCTTTTATGATTCATTTGTCCAACATTTCTATATTAATATGTCATGTGCTGTTTTGCTTGAAGTGAGCGTCAGGCGTCGAATGCCGAATCCCCTTAACGATATCAGAAATGAAAACAAATAAGAAACAGTGATGATTGTGATGATGATAAAACGATAAAAGTAAGAAGGAGGAAAAAGAAGATGACGACAACGATGATGATCTTGAAGGTAGGGGCTCTGATTAATAATCATTATTCATGTGATTTTTATAGTATAATATATGAATTTAATTAAATGAATTGAGAACAAAAAATGTTGTGTTTGAATTGTTCCAAAGTAGCGTAGATTTTGATTAAGAACATGTACAAAATAAAAATAAAAAATCGACACACGAAAAGTCGACCGCCCCCTTCCGCACTAACCCCCTTCCGCGCTGTCTTGCCGCTGTGCCTGACCAAAATCCTTGGGGGGGGATGCCTGCTGATTATATTTTACAAATGAAAAATGAACAAAAGGGAATGTTTAACCCTGTTACAGGATAAAGACGCTCTGTTGCTCCGTTAGTTTTGATGACATATGGTTCAGCTTCGAGATCATTGTTCCTTTGCTCCGTGCATTACGTTTAAATGCTATTATTCCTTCAAGTGTTCGCCACGGTTACGATGGCGATGGTACCCCTGATAAGCCCTCAGGCTGCCATTAGTAAGCCCGTAAAGCCGCCACCACTAGGACTGTTGACAACTTACGGCACAGTGGCACACTTGCGAAACACGTGTATTTCACATTCTGCCGTGCTTGGTTGGAGTACTCCATTTTTGAAAATAGTTTTATTATGCGTGTAAGTGCTTGTAATACATCGATGAATGAAGAACATTAAGGGCGCAAGTACACTACGAGAACGCGCTCCACTTAGCGTAAAAAAGACAAAACATATTGCATCAAAAGATAAATTTAATTACAACGCTCGAGAGAACAAATTAGACATGGTTTACACTTGAATATCGTTCCATTGTCTCGTTGCAGTTGATATTTTCGTTTGGGTGAAATGGCGAAAACAACATCACCATCCTTAAGAATGCACGTGCTGCTCGTACATTTGAAATTTATTGCGGCAATGCTTCTGCTAATTAACGAAGAAAAATGAAAAAACATTAAAAATACAACAGCGTTATAATGATTTATATTAAGTGCTGGAACCGAATTTCGAAGGCCTTTGCAAACAGTTTGGATCCAGATGGAACGCCACAGAACGTGGCGTCTCATCAGGATCCAAACTGTTTGCTATTCTGATATTATTCTTTGAAAAAAAATCGAAGAAAATGCTTATTTTAGAAAATCAGCAGACGACATTTTAGCAGACGACAAATTTCCCAGCATGCAAAGGGTTAACCCATCTTTTTAGACCTTTACCCACAACCGAAACTTCTGCGGCAGCATTTTGCAGGCACGGTTTTCATTCACCACTTGTTTCGAGGCGTTCTTGTTCCATAACACAACCTGGTACCTGGTCCTAATGGCCAGTAATTGCCGTTAATTACGTAAATGACAATAGTTTTCTCGCTGTTCAACGGTCTGGTTTGAATTGATCACGACAGCGATGCTTGCTGATAAGCCCTCACAATGAGCGTCTGGCGGGGCATATCAGTCGATATAATTGTTGCGCCTCGCACATTATCCACAATTACAATTGCACGGCAGTCGTTTCGAACCCCCCGCTTGGACCATGCACGTGGTGGGTGGAAATTTGACATAGAATTGCATTACAGCAAGTTGATTATGTATATGATTATTGATCTATTCCATCCATCAGTAACAATTAGCAATATATATGGACGTACCACGCGCGGGATTCCAAACAGTGCGCATATGAGCAGTGTAATTACAAACGTTAGATAACGTCGCACTGGCGTAACGTGCAGCGTTGGAGCGGCACGTTTCCAATCAAGTCAGTTACGAACAAGCGTCCATGCTGCTTCGATGTCGGATCTACCTAAGAACTTGCTGGAATATGTATAAACATCTCCTACAGGTGTATGAGACATCAATTGCACATGAGCCTCGCTCTGGTAAGTGTCTTGCCAGATTAGCATGTGCAGTCCGCACAGGCTAATCATGCAGTCCGCACAGGCTAATCATGCAGTCCGCACAGGCTAATCATGCAGTCCGCACAGGCTAATCATGCAGTGGGCACAGGCTAATCATGCAGCACCCGTTACTCTTTAATATATATTATCGTTTTAAGGAAGTCTATTCTAAACAAAAATCCAGTTACGGCGGAAAGTGTCCAACCTGATAAGCATGTGCGGACTGCACAGGCTAATCTGGGACGACATTTTACGTACATGAATTAAACCCCGTTTCCGAAAGAACGGCTCATAAACAAAAACCTGCTAAAACATGCATGTTGATATTAATGAGGTAAATGGAAGTGGTGCTCACGTATTAACTATGTTTTTTTTACATAGACGTTTTTCTTTGACGTTGTTTTTGGTTATTTGTTTTTTTTTAAGTGTTTCATTTTTATTTGGGTGAATGTGCGATTGTTTACAGGTATGTATTTCGACCCTGACTTTTCTACGTGCATCGTACTTATGTGATTATATGATGGTCATGGTCGAAATATATTTTTTTTACAATTAAACATGCACCTGGTTTAATTTGCCACGAATTTAAACAAATGACAGACATTTTTATTGCAAAAACATTTCGTTCAATTTGTTACGTCCACTACCTTGGGTATAATAAATTAATAATACATATTTTAGTTTAAGCTGTCCGTCTAAAGAAATACCACAATAGGTTGGATACACTGCAAGTTCTTGTCAATACATGTACGAATAACAGAGCACATGTACATACGGTACATCCTTAATTAGAGAGGATCACGGGTATTATCAAAATTGTACACTAGTATTTGCATGAGCCTATGCTAATTTTTCAAATCTGTTCAAATACTTGCCAACAATGTTTACAAAAAACAAAAATCAGCGACGCAATATATCTTCTCTCTTTTTTCATCATTTGAATTTCGTGGTATTTCAAACAAAGCGCCTGACAGTGCGATAAGAGTACTTAACTTTCATGGCACTTCTATATGTTTATATTAAACAAATTCGGGTTAAAACGCAAACCCCTTCAATAAATGGTCTTTATTTTTAGCAACACGTATCATTTCTGTAAGAATTTCCAGGGTTAACGACCACTTGAACGACAATTAAACGCAGTTATTATTAGCAAATGATATGCGCTCTGGCAGTGCGTTTAGGTCACACTATACTTAAATATTTCCTTAACAAATTCAATGTAAAAGCAAAAACTTTTAACAAAAAAGTCAAACTTTTGCGCATAACCATACCTTTTCTTAAACAGCAATGATTTAAACAATACAAATATAGGCCATGCGATATGTAAGAAAGAACTCGACACGAATCAACGGCATGTTTTGAAGTTCGTCATTAAATGCTTTAAGTTGATGAATACAAACATCAGAACTTAAGAGCTCTAATATAAAAACTAGAATAAAAGTTTAAAAAAAAAGAAAAAGAAAAAAAAAACACCAGGGCTCGAACCACTGACCCATGGAGTAAAAGCCTAGCGCCGAAACCACTCATCCATCTGTCTTCACGCGTGTGTGTGCGTAATTCAAAGTTTATGTTCGGGTCGTCGTGTGGACCTGACCATCCGTGTTCACATGGGTTGCCATTTATTTTATACTTTGTATAACCATCCACGTGTTGTTGCAAAATATAACGATAAAACAAGAAATCGATTTTTTTTTTAATCGTAATTTCTAACGATGATTTTTTTGTAAACGAAAGTGTATTTTCAGTATAAGTCTGCGGCATTAGTGGTATTTCGCACACTGATGTACTTTGTTCATTTATTTCTTGAATCTGTGACAAAAAGTTGAAAAATTCTCATTTTGATAAACTGTGAACAAGTCCCTNTACAGAGAAATGTGTCTTCAAATAAATGAGAGTATTTTGTACACCAAAAATATTGAGTACCCGGTATACTGTAACATCAAGCTATGGAAGCGCTGGAGGGCCCTCTTGACTCCTCACTATTGACTTGTGAGTTTTGACTTGTGAGTTGGAAATTGTGAGTTCTGACTTTTGTCTTTTAAGTTTTGCTGATGCATTTCGGCTCATTTTAAGCCTGGAGGACATGGCGGACAGCGATTTGTCAGATGATGTAAGTTTTTTGATAGTTTGCGTGAAGTTAGCGACATTATCTAAGAATGAACATGTAGTAGGAAGCCAATTAACAACAGGATCTATGAATGAACAGGTACTTTGGAATGAGTTAGCAACAGGACATATGGATACAAAGCTAAGAGGAAGTCAGTTAGCAACCGGATCTATAAATGAGCATGAAATGCTTGAAAATCAGTTAGCAACAGAGTATTTCGATGAGCAGTTACAAGGAAGTCAGTTTCCAACAGGGACTTTGAATGAACATGTATTTTGGAGACAGTTAGCAAAAGGATCTGTGAATAATGAGAGAATTGCAGGTCATGTTGGTGCAAAATCTGAAATTCTGGTTGCTGCAGAAAGTTGTGTTGAACATTCTTTGTCACGTTTAAAGTCTGGAACCGTTAAGCATGTGTCAGATTCAGTTTTGGACACATAATCTACTATTAAAGAAGATTTTCAAGCAGCTGTTCATACAGAAATGACAAGAATGACATGTATATCAAGTAGAAAAACAAGAAACTGTCCGCTATCATGCATTTCCGTGCAAATTACGTGAACAACGATTTTGACAATAATATACCATGCTAAAGTAGCAAAAATCCAAATATTTTACTGTATTTGAAACCTTGTTTAAAATATCCTTCACTGAGTGTTGCTTTTCATTATTCGGAGACGACAAAGGCAGATAGGTTGTCACCACACCAACTGTTGTCTCCAACAGAGTGCACAGAAAACAACATACAAACACAAATGTCATATTCTCGCACAACCGTCATCGCTCGCTCGCCGTCTTCAAGTGCGGTTCAATTAAATAACTTCACAAATAAGAAGTCACAAGACACAAGTCCTTACTCGCAAGTCAAAACTCACAAGTCAATAGTAAGAAGTCAAAAGGGCCCTCCAGCGCTTCCATATCAAGCACCTCTGCGTATGCAAGCATTCTCAATTGTGATATCAACATCTCCTGATCAGTTTCGGCGTCATGAGGCGCGCCGTTAAAACGGGGCTTAATGCATGTGCGTAAAGTGTCGTCCCAGATTAGCCGGTTCAGTCCGTAAAGGCTAATCAGGGACGACACTATCTGCCTTCAGTGGATTTTCGCTTAGACTAGACTTCCTTTAAACGGAAAATACAATAAAAGCGGAACGTGTCGTCCCTGATTAGCCTGATTCCCCAGACCGAGACTCAAATCGTTGTTTTCGGTCATCCGTCCTTCCATAAAAATGCATGTGCAACCACAAGTTTGTCAGTTCGTCAGACAAATTTGTTTAAGTGTATTAAATTAATTATAGAATGTTGTGTTTTTTTTAGTCAGTGTTTTGAATTGATAACAACAGCATTAAAACAACAGCTTTACGTATACAAGTGTACAGAATGTTTAAATATTTATTTTAGTTTGGCGTCTCCGAGTCGACCATTTACCAAATAAAAAGCAATACAACTACCTATCTTTTTTCGGACGTTTATTCTAAAAAACAGGTTTACGTCTTATTGCATTCTGGTTTGTGAACAACAACATGGCTCACCGTTTCCGTCAACTCAGGAAAGTCCCAAAGCTGCAAATACTATTATGAGATACACGTCGAAATGCGCCTTTAGATTATGCGAGCTTGTGTTAATTTTTCCGAAGGATTACATATGAACGACGTTTGTGTATATAAAACAATACACGCAGATATAGATATATAATGTATGTATCTATATAATCTCTGTAACAGTTGTGTACCTGAACAGTTTCGTGAAAATGCATGTAGTGACATAGCTGTTCCGTCTATAGTTATCTTACAGTGCTTACACTATTTTTGGCGTGTTCTGAGAAAACTGGGCATTATGCATGGGTCCGCACAGACTAAGCAGGGACGACACTTTCCGCCTAAATTGGATTTTTGCTAAGAAAAGACTTCATTTAAACGAAAAATGTCATAAAAGCGGAAAGTGTCGCCCCTGATTAGCCTCGTATGTTTGTTAACTAACTTAATATTCGTATTTACTGACATTGCGGGAAGAATAAAAAAAAGTAAACGTAATTAAAATTTTAAAAAACCTTCCTAAAAAATTGTTCTTTCGCAACAATAAGAAGTTTAAAAATAAATAAACGTAATTCAAATACAAACCTGGCCTTAATATTTTACCTTTCGCTATAATTTATATACCCTGACATGATACACCAGCCTAATTTGGTTGCACCTATCCATTTTTTATTTTCATCTATACGCATTTATGACAGGTAAGTGCATTAGAATGATATTCACCTATGTGGTCAGATTCAACAAGGCTGTACGGTAAGCGCATTGGTTTGTACACGCGCTTCTCACCTACGCGACCCGTATTTAAATTCCCGTTCCCGGAAGCACGCGAGCTTGGTTTATGTTCACCATACCGGAAATGTGGGGTTTCCTTCGGGAGCTCCGGCTTCCCCGCACAACACAAGACCACAAAGACATCTTTCAGTAAAAAAAAACAAATGGTTCGAATTTTCAGCTATAATTCAAAAATTCGCCCCAACTTTCGTGAGTTAAATATTTGAATAGGTCAGGGTTATGAGTTCACACATAATGCAGCCTCAGGCGCGGAAGGAGCTCACTTCGAAATACACACACAGATTCCACTGCCTCACACTAGTAGTTTGGCAGCAACGCGACGCATCTTCTTATCAGACTTTCATACTTGTTTTAGGTCTTTGAACAAATGGCACGTGAGAAAAACTAGTATCACTCTTTAAGTGACGCAGTAATAATGCAGCATTTTATTTCGGCAAGGAACAAGTTGGAGAAAACGTCAATTTTAGCAATAAATCTCGACAGGTCTGACAACAAGAGTCCTGCATGCTTCAGGGTCCGCTGACGATTTAGCTGGTATTATCTCGGTTCCACATCTCATTAATTTGCCATTAAATGTGGCACAATCAAACGCCGTGAACGGTTAGGCGGGGCTTATCATGCGTCGCATTTTATCAGTCGCATCTACGACCATCATTACGCTAGGCATTCATTTTTGAGTGGTGATGTCAACTGAAGTGGTTTAGAACGTATTCGTTTTTAATGAAATGTCATAATTACGGACAGTATATTTAATTACTAGTAAGTAATTAAAATTATTTATTCGCCGAATTTATGCGTTGTATTCTCATGAGAAAAAACATTGTAATTTGGTGACCCCTTATTACTTCCCTGTTTGTGGGGTCAGGCACAATACGGTCGGAAAGGGACGAGACGAAAAGTTCTAAGTACGACGAATAACAAGTAGGGATAAACACGGAATTGCAACTTTGCGAGAAACTATTATAGGGAAAGGATTGTACTACTTACACGATTTAATATAATAAATGAACACAAAACGTGTAAAATGAAGACGTTGACAATAAATTTATATACATAGGCAGCAAAATGAAACTGATTTACTACATACCTTTGACTATTGGAGCAAACATAAAATTAATTAAAATAAAATAAAGAAGTACATAGTATGGTATGAATTTTGTAATAAATCAAATGGTTAAGTCGAAATTTCTTAGTTTATAATTAAACATCTCGTTTAATTGAATGGTATAATACATTACAACCCACTTCAAATATAATCAACTTAAAATTATCAAACCAAATTAAACATATAAATATATAATTATATACATAATTATAATTGTATTTTTTTTAATTGACAAACTGCCATGATATCAGTTTACGTGATGGAAGTACCCAATATGCTTTGTCAATGAACATAAATGGGATGAGAAGGGCATAACTTTCAAAACGTCCAAGATCCCTAGAACTAAAGGACAAAATCCGACACAAACAGTTCATATGCACATGCCATTGAATACCATGTGAGTAGGTAGATGAAACGAAATTTAAGTATGTAAGCGACATAACGCCGAGGAAATCTTCAATATTTTGATGAAAACACTGGAGCAGAAAATTATACCCGTGTACAACTCGGTTATACATGTTCATAACTCGGTAAACGATTATACAACTCGGTTATAATGTTCATAACTCGGTTAACGATTATACAACTCGGTTATACATGTTCATAACTCGATAAACGATTATACAACTCTTCAAAACTCGGTAAACGATTATACAACTCGGTTATATATGTTCATAACTCGATAAACGGTTATACAACTCTTCAAAACACGGTAAACGACTATACAACTCGGTTATACATGTTCATAACTCGGTAAACGATTATACAACTCTTCAAAACTCGGTAAACGATTATACAACTCGGTTATACATGTTCATAACTCGGTTAACGATTATACAACTCGGTTATACATATTCATAACTCGGTAACACATTTATACATTTCAGTAATACATGTAAATAACTCGGTTATACATTTATACAATTCGGTAATACATGTAAATAACTCGGTTATACATTTATACAACTCTGTAATACATGTATACAATTCGATAATACATGTTAATAACTCGGTAAACGATTATACATCTCGGTTATACATGTTCAAACTCGGTAATACATTTAAACAACTCGGTAATACATGTTAATAACTCTGTAATACATTTATACAATTCGGTAATACATGTTAATAACTCGGTTATACATTTATACACCTCGGTTATACATGTAAATAACTCGATAATACATTTATACAACTCGGTAATACATTTATACAACTGGGTATATTACATGTAAATAGCTCAGTAATCCCGGGTCAGTAATACATTTATACAACTCAGTAATACGTGTATACATCTTCCCGTGGCAATTTAGCCTCAATTTACGCTTTGTTAATCTCAAGTTGAAAATTAGCCCAGGAAATCAAATAAAGAAAGTCGCACTATACGACGATTTCAGATATCATTAAAGTGAGACGTCCTGAGTATGATATCCGACCATTAGATGTTGCGAAATAGCCCGGACAAGCAAGTCAAGAAAATTTTGCTCTAACTAAGAAATCTTTCACCCTTTAAACAACCATTGATGCGGAAGTTCCTGGTAGTATGCACACCTCTTGTTAATGAAGCTTCTCATACATAGAATTACTATCAGTAGTTGCTAAGATATAGCTCCGACACCCATAATGGCGGAAGATCTCGTCGGTTAAAGGTACAATTTGCGGAAACCACAGTAGTCTCTCGGTCGACCCTCAATGTCGCCATCTTCGAAGAGGCACACACGATATATGTTAACGTTAATAACCGCAATATCAGGACAGATAGTCTAATGTTTCGGGAATCTGGAGTTGCATTAAGGTACTAAGTTCAGACTGTCTCAAACGTCAATACTTTTTCCGATGAGAAATAATAATAATTTTATTAATTAAAAGTATGAACGTAGCTGTATTGTTATAGAATATTCATATCAACATAGTGTTCCCACAAGTGGAATACATAACTGCTATTCGGCATAACAAAACCAAGTTTTTTTCTGCAAATGGAACTTTGCTTGCAACCTCAGTGTACGTTTTAGGGGCTGTAGTTAGGAAATGTTACACAAGGGTAACAACCGTTCCAAAACATTATAAACTAACTACTTACAGTGATCTCCCTTTTGGATGATTTTGAAATAACATTTATGGCTTATTTTTATCATAGTATACATGTAAATAAAAAACAACCATTTCTTGAAACCTTCAAACAATTTGAACTAATGTTTACTTTTACGACCTTGTGTGTGTTGTTATAATAATTTTAGAAGCCCAGTATTATGCACAATACTTCAGTATCCATATCGTAATGATTTCCAACTTGTGTATGATGGAAATATAAGAAAATCATGCACAACGAATTTTAAGTGGCAATTTCAACGTATTTCCATCGTTATCTATTTGCAATAACCCGTTCGAAGCAAAGTTAATTACAATTTAAACTATCAAGAAATGACGACGCCAGAAACCGAAAATTTTATAACACGTCATAAAGTTATGTAATTGTGTATACATGTACGATTTAAAAAAACAAACATGTTATATCAATGTGTTGGCGAAACAAATGTTTTGACAGGCGCAATTTGCTTCAAGTAAATTTGTAAATAACACTGAAGTCACTCCTGGGTCTCTCAGCATATATTTGGCTTGCCTCCTAACATAAAATCGCAGTTGAAAAACAAACGCTTTTCATCGTCAAATGTGCACCTTAAATGATACCATTGTGGTCCGATCAGTGGATACACTGCTATCATAAGCGTATTCAACATGTAGAAATAGGCTTTGCGAAACCCAGAAAAGCACTACAAATGTCGTTCAAGGTTCAATTTGAATCATTCGACGTCATTGACGTTATATACCGTGATCTATATATAGCCACACGTGAACTTGTAACATGACGTAATTTGTTAGACCATGCATATCTGTCATTTAAATTTAAGTTTTATCACTTGTTTTTTGTTTTATTTTTCTTATTATTGCAATATCGTTTGAATAAACCATATTCTTTCCAGCATGCCATTCCTTCAATCGGAAACCCTCGGACAATTCCGCCATAACGGCGACGGTGTGGTGTAGCCCACTGTCCGAAGTGTTCAGATTGGCCATTCCTTGTGACCGGTGTACCTACTCTCTTCCCCCCCACGAAGTACCTCGCAAACACACATTACAAACATTATTTGGATTAAGTGTAACAACCGATTTTATTCCAGAGTTCAGTAGAAACATTGCATACCAAAATACAAACCATGGCAACGCAACGAAATCACGTTTTTCGTAATAATTCTGCGATCCCAGAGATATTGATTCACCCAGGTAATTTATCATTTATTATATACAAAAACAAGAGATGTATTTGTCAGAAACACAATGCCCCCTACTGCGCCCCTTTGATTTTTTTTTACCTTTGACCTTGAAGGATGACCTTGACCTTTCACCACTCAAAATGTGCAGCTCCATGAGATACACATGCATACCAAATATGAAGGTTACATCTGAAGCAACATAGAAGTTATGAACATTTTTCGAAACCTAAACGCAAAGTGTGACGGAATTTCAGAAGGACAGACAGACGGACGGTGCGATCACTTTATGCCCACCTTCGGGGGCATAAAAAAAACAACAAGGTTATGTTTTATATGATTTAATATCAAATGATAATACATAGTACATTTACTTCACAATTGCAACATAAAAATTATGTGAAATAAAGATAAAAATTTCAGAATAAAATATGGGCTAAAATATTTCTGAAGTGTTATTTTTTTTAATTCATATTATTATTTATATGAAAGTTAGCATTTTTGTGTGTGCTACATTTTGAATTACAATAGACAAATGGCATCATAATTATGTCAGATTCAGCGTTTATAATTCTGCACATAAAGGCAACATACAAACATTTGCACACAAATGTACATTAAAGAGAGTATTCATATTGAATTACAATGATGACAAACATTAAATTGGACAATGTTTAAGTTTTGAATTATAGTTGGGAAAGTACTATATCCACAGAAATAAATAAAATATGCGTATGCATTCATTACAAATTTGACAGAATAATTACTACAACATTGTAATATGTTAACTGTAACTTCAGTTAAAATCAATAAAATAACAATTTATAATACACAACACGCCATGTTGCAAAGAGTTCTTGCATAAACAAATTATCATTATCACATCCAGTCAATTATTTTCGCAGAAAATAATTTTTTAAATTTATGTCCAGTGACCAGTCGCCAAATAAGCGATCGCTCCGCCCACTAGTTTTGTTTACATAAAACGCTTATTCAATTACTCAGACACACTTTGTTTGTCAGACCATGTGGCCGCAATAAAATAAATCTGATTGATTGTTCCGTGAGTTTGATTGACAGCTGGCGAGTGGTCAATTATTTCAGCAGAAAATCATGTTCAAATTCCAGTCAATTATATAAGCAGAAAAAAAAACATTTTCAAATTCAACAATCTTGTTAGGCATGTATTGCGTACTTTAACTTTAATATGGAGATACATTTCCTTAATGTGTATTTTAATTTATCACTTACAAGTACTTACATGACACACAATAGACAACTCGAGATATTGTGATATTTAAATAGACATTACTTGGTGCTTTAAATAATGCTTTTTATGTTGAAATGAACATCATGAAATCAATGCAAATAAAAATGTTTGGTTAAAAATCTTTTTTACAAATACATAGAGTATACAGCTTTATGGACATGTATGCACGTTATGCTAAAATACAAGTTGCATCACATGATGTACAAGTAATGAATAAATGAACAATCCAGCTGACAAGAAACAAATATTTCTATTAGTACACCAAAACTAATTATGTAATTGTGATAAAAAATTATCTATAGTCAGGGGTGTGATTCAAGAACCACTTCAGGGGAGGAAAATGCCCTAGCCACTTACATGGTTCAACTGAACTCTTAATTTGTATGTAGTCTAGATCCAGCAAACTAAATAACTATTTGAACACATATTTTAACCCTTTGAGCGCTGGAACCGGATTTTGAAGGTCTTTGCAAACAGTTTGGATCCAGATGAGACGCCACAGAACGTGGCGTCTCATCAGGATCCAAACTGTTTGCTATTCTGATAGTATTCTTTGGAAAAAAATCGAAGAAAATGCTAATTTTAGAAATTCGGCAGACAACATTTTAGCAGACGCCAAATTTCCCAGCATGCAAAGGGTTAAACTTGAAAGGGAGGAAATTAGCTGAAAGGAGGAGAAATCACACCCCTGATAGTAAATGCAGAATGAAGTAGTTTTAACAAGAGATGGGTTTGTCAGAATCACAATGCCCCCAAATGCGCCACTTTGATTTTTTTTATTTTTGTTTGACCTTTGACCTTGAAGGATGACCTTGACCTTTCACCACACAAAATGTGCAGCTCCATGAGATACATACTTTGATTGATTTTACAGGTGTTTGAGTGTATTTTTAACTTAATGTGATTATCTCAAAAGGCAAACTTCAATATTTTACACCGGACTACAATCTAACATCCTTGTAAAACCATTCAATCTATGAACATGATACATCATGATGAATGGGGGGCAATTGTGAACATACAAGTCAGAAATGTGCTAGGAAGACAGAATAGCAAGAAGTAACACAGGCACATCATACATATATACACAGAAGGACATAGATATACATATAATTTAAGCCCTTTTGATCCATTTTTGAAACCCATCAATTATTGCAGGAACCTATAATTAATTCCGTTGATCACGAAAATCAAACTTGATAACAGCTTTGCCAAGTCTTCTTTGGTGTAAGGTTATTAAATAGCAATGACAATATATATTCATTATCACAATAACATTTACATCTAATAAAGTCAACTATTCCCCATTATCGAAAATAAACTTAATCCTACTAATTTTAGTATAGAAATTAGTACTAAAAACTTTTACCGTAAGAACAGAACACCAGAACGCATGCATGCCATTACACTTTTGTACAAGAACAATGCGAGTGAATAATTCTTGGTTCACAAAGACGAAAGAAATTACAGGAATTTTTCCAGTTCAATGAACAATCACGGTCACCATCACCATGCCGATGCCAATCATGTGGACATGAAGCTATCGCCATGTTTGGAGCGCATACGGAGACGCTCGTCTGTGCGGAAGTGCGGGGACTGGGCCTCGGTGAGAGGCTTGTTGCTTGGCCTGATGGGAAGACTCTTGAAGTGCTTCACAGGCTCGGCCTTGTGGACAGCTTCCCGCCGGAGACGCTCGAGCTCCGCCCTCTCTTCTGCCTCGCGTATCACCTGCTCCTGTAAACAGACGGAGAAATCGGGTTATGAAATGTTTAATTTATACCTATTTTTGTTAGCTCGATTGCATTGAAAGTCTAAGGCTTATTTGAAACGCTCTCGAGTCTGTTTCCTGGGACTATAACCAGTACTTTGTGTCTTTGAGGAAGATCTAAAGAACGGTCCGACTGTGGAGATCGAGCCCTTGATCACCGGATCGCTAGACAGACACCACATCCACTACGCCACGGTGTTTGAACAAAAGTATGAGAATTAAATAAATGCCTACGAGTCTTACTTTGGGAAATAAGGGGTTTCATGCATGTGTGTAAAGTGTCGTTCAAGATTAGCCTGTGCAGGCAGCACAGGCTTATCAGGGACGACACTTTCCGCTTTTATTGTATTTTTCGTTTAAAGGAAGACTATTCTTGACGAAAATCCAGTTTATGAGGAAAGTGTCATCCCTAATTAGCCTGTGCAGACTGCACAGGCTAATCTGGAACGACACTTTGAGCACATGTATTAAAACCCCCTTTTCACAGAGTGAGGCTCATATAAATAAAGCATGCTGCTACTTCGAGCTGATAGCTCAGCCCTCTACTCCGCTTCATCTATCAAATATTTTCTGTATTGTGCATGTTTTTTTCTCAGTAATTATTCAAAAGTTGTACATCAAACAACAAAACATGTTCCCAAATAAAAGAAAATTGAAGCTGAAATTGGCGAATTCTCTGGTGTAGGTTGTTACCAAAAATTGTGAGAACAAGAGATGTGTTTGTCAGAAACACAATGCCCCCTACTGCGCCGCTTTGATTTTTTGTTTGACCTTTGACCTTGAAGGATGACCTTGACCTTGCACCACTCAAAATGTGCAAATGGAATCAGCATTTTTTTCTCTTCTTTATAAAGTAACAGTAGACAGCACTTTCCGAAATAAGCAGAACTTAAAAAAATTCCCTATTGCCATCCTTATGCAGTTAATAAACAAGATTTAAATTCTGTCAAAACCCGGGAAATAAAATACAGAAACACTGCTACCTGGCGTCTAATGTTGTCCATGTCATCCTGGCGTTGTTTCTTGGACGTCTCATAGGCCTCTCTCTTCACCATCCGTTTGGCAGTGTTCAGTTCAAACTCTGTGATATCTGTTATGAGAAACCAAAAAACATCAGAACTGGTCTAGACTTACATTTCAAACTCTGTGATATATGCTATGAGAAACCAAAAGACAAACATCAGAACTGGTCTAGACTTACATTTCAAACTCTGTGATATATGCTATGAGAAACCAAAAGACAAACAT
>VMBQ01002805.1:101823-117772 GCA_007657795.1 Dreissena rostriformis | reverse complement strand
TATCCCAGTCCTAGGCAACTTCAAGGTTTAACATCATATCTAGTTCTACATGAAGCTATCCTTTTGCCTAACTGAGACTGTCCCAATACAAATGTATTTATTTTCTCCTTTTAAGCCCAAACTGAACCTCAATTGTCCCTACATCCTGATCCCAGTTCACCATTTATCAAGGCCCAGACCAATTGTCCCTTCATCCATATCACACTTCACCTAAAGTCAATGCCCTAGAATTGACCCTACATCCTCTATTTCAGTTCCCCTTCAAAGTGCCCCATTTAACGTGGTACCTCACCAGACAATCCCATGGCCCATCATGATTTCCCACTGAGGTAAAACAGAGGGCCGGTAATCACACAGCTATGGTGTTAAAGCTATTTAAGTAAATCTTAATTTAAGTTGTTCATACATGTAAGACCAAACAGGGTTTTCCACAAGACAAGGCTCAGGCCTTACATGTTCCCACACCAAACAAGGAAGACACATAACATCACAAGTCTGCAATGGTTCCCAACTAGAGAAAGGCTCTTTCCTGCCATGGTTCCCAACTAGGCTAAGGCCCACATCTAACATGATTCCCCACTAGACTAAGGCCCAGGCCTACTATAACTCCCCACTTGTGTACGACCCAAGGCTGCAATGGTTCCCAACTAGGTTAAGGCCCAAGTCTGCCATAATTCTCCACTAGAGTAAATCCCAGGCCTACCATGGTTCCCCACAGGAATAAGGCCCAACTTTGTCATCGTTCCGACCTAAGGTAAGGCCTAAATCTGCCATGGTTCCCCACAAGGGTTAGGCCCAAGTCTGCCATGGTTCTCCACTAGGTTAAGGTCCAGGCCTACCATGATTCCCCACTACATTCAGGCCTTGATCTACATGTACCATGGTTTCCCACTAGGGTAAGGCCCAAGTCTTCCATAATTCCCCATTAGGGTAAGGCCCAAGTCTTCCATAATTCCCCATTAGGCTAAGGCCCAAGTCTTCCATAATTCCCCCATAAGGCTAAGGCCCAAGTCTACCATGGTTTCCTACTAGGCTAAGGCCCAAGTTTACCATGGTTTCCTACTAGGCTAAGGCCCAAGTTTACCATGGTTTCCGCTAGGCTTATGCCCAAGTTTACCATGGTTTCCACTAGGCTAAGGCCCAGGCCTACAATAATTCCCCAATAGGATAAGGCCCAAGCCCACCATAATTCCCCACTAGACTAAGGCCCAGGCCTTTTATAATTCCACACTAGAGTTAGGCACAGGCCTACCATGATTTCCCATATAGGCTAAGGCCCCGCTCTATATCACTGTACCTGCGAGGTCGACCAGCTCGTCCTCTGTGGCGGCCTGGAGTATCTCGTCCCACTCGGTGTCCATGTCCTTCTCCGCCTGGGTCTTGGTTACCTCCTTGGCCTTCCAGGGGTTCACTGTAACAGCCGGGCTTGCTGCTGATTCCACTGGGCGGTCGAAGGGTTAAGACACATGGGTTAGTCACGCAGGCACAAGATGCTCAAATGCTCACACACCACATTCTGGGAGGAGTGGGGATGAGTGTTCATTAGCAGGAGGGATGCATGGAACATGCCAGAATTTTGAATTACCGGTAGGTTTCCCTATGTCACTA
This sequence comes from Dreissena rostriformis, assembly GCA_007657795.1. Lineage (NCBI taxonomy): Eukaryota > Metazoa > Mollusca > Bivalvia > Myida > Dreissenidae > Dreissena > Dreissena rostriformis. Next base: position 116,164 of record VMBQ01002805.1, on the reverse strand, counting down.
TGTTACTATGTACCACTTTGGGAAAAACAGCCAATTGATTATATTATAACAAATGCAAAAATAAATGTGCTTAGGGTGTTAATAAAATATAATTAAAAAAATCTGGGTAATTGTTAATGTAATTAGTTTTAATTGGGTAGCAATAAAATAAAATATTTAAAAAATAAATAAACTGAATTGGAAATTATATTAAATAAAGAGTTATATTGAACGGAGATACACACAATTTAAAAAATGTCAATGTTCAACATAGGTACCAGGCAGACATTCATTTTACAAACAGTTAATGAGTAATTACAATGAGTTATAACAATGAGTTATTACAATGACCAACATTACATGTAAACACAGTGAACAATTCTACCATAGATGGCATTCGCACTATCTCAAGAACTAGACAAGTGCCTTTTTTTGCAATTCAGACATTTAATTTTTTGTGTTAATGTGATGCTACATGTATCAAAATTAAAATCTGACATTCACAAACTTCCAAAACTCTTGTCAAAATGGCGTATACAGGAGAAGGAATGATCTGATGTAGTAAATTGCAGACGGGTCGCAGTCAACTAATTTACATGATCATCGTTCTTTATAGTCAGACATACGCAAACTCTGGTCACAAATGTGGTGCGTTCTGAGAAAACTGGGCAAAATGCTTGTGCGTAAAGTGTCATCCCAGATTAGCCTGTGCAGTCTGCACAGGCTAATCAGGGACGACACTTTCCGTCTAAAGTTGATTTTTGCTAAGAAGAGACTTCTTTTAAACGAAAAATGTCATACAAGCGGAAATTGTCGTCCCTGATTAGCCTGTGCGGACTGCACAGGCTAATCTGGGATGACAATTTACGCACAAGCATTATGCCCTGTTTTCTCAGAACACGACACAAATAGCAATTACATACATATGAGCTTCACTCTGTGAAAAAGGGGCTTAATGCATATGCGTAAAGTGTTGTCCCAGATTAGCCTGTGCAGTACACACAGGCTAATTTGGGACAAAACTTTACGCTTTTATGGTATTTTTTGTTTAAAGCAAGACAAAAATCCAGTTTAGGACTGCACAGGCTAATCTGGGACAACAATTTACGCAAATGCATTAAACCCCCTTTTCACAAAAAGGGCTCATATAGTTTATTTCATTCAGTTATTTAACATCTTGATAATAAATTAACACAAAACTAAGACAACAAGATTCAATATCAAGCATTCAACAACTTTTCTATACAAACCATGCAGTTACTAAACTGACAATTTATGTACACGCCAAATACATGTACATGTAGATCAAGCTTTAGTGATTAAATTTGAAATTGTTATTGAAAATAATATTTAGACATTTATATCTAATGGTATATTCAAATATAATTGGATCAAATAACACAGCTCATTGTTATATTTACCAAAAATGTTTGTCACAAAATATAAAAGTATCTTTGAGCTTTCTTTGAATACTGATTGATGTGAATTCCAAGGCAAGGGAGCTAACCTGGCGCTTTCTTGATGTACTGAGTGATGTCCCAGTCCTTCTCTTCCTTTGCTTTCTTCTCCAGAAATGCAAGGAGTTTCTTGCGGCTGAACGGCCCAGTCGGGTCCTTGGTTGTCTGGGGTTTCATGCGGTCAGACGGTGGCAGAAACGAGTTCTGTGCATGGGCAACGTTTATATGATATTTGAGACAATATGACATTTATTCTTTACAATCATCTCTGCACATTAGAACAATTACAGAGTTTTAACTATGAATCCTCACAGTTTCCAAATGCTATAATAAATAATAAAAGTAGCATTATTTTCAATGATTTTTTTTTAAATATGAGCACAAAAACTTATATATTCATTATTCAAAGTAATAAATCTTCATCATTTCAATTACCACACAATCGGCTTCATATTCAATCCTAGAAAATTTCCAAGCTTAATAACTATTCAATAAAAAATTAACTAACAGAGTGATAAATGTCCCATTTCACAGAAACAACACAAACTATTTCTCACATCGGGGTCGAAATCGCCATTGAGTTCATCAATCTCCGCCGCTGTGAGTTGTGCCAGGAGGTCATCAATGTTCTCAAGGTCAAGGTCAGCGTCAACACTCTTCTTGCCGGCCATCTTGACGAATTCCGCTGAGTCAGTCATCTCTCCTGTGTGTATGTCGGGTCGGATCCTGCCTCCTGCAAGCACAGACAGGCACACTCAGACAGAATGTAAATAATGTAAATAACTTGACCCCTTGGTGTGGCCAACATGACCTTATGACCCCAGGGTCATGATTTGGTCATGTATGCTGGATATACTGAGAGAGGATATGGCATGCTTTTCCCATTACAATTGAGTCTCGCTATGGCAAAATGGGGTTTAATTATTGTGCATTCAGTGACAACCCAGATTAGCCTATCTTTCTAAGCATGTCTTATTCAAAATTTACAAGTGCAGTCCTTGGTTACTTATGTTACATTTTACGACCATTTGAACTAAAACTTGTCACAGAGGTGAAGAATACCTCCCAATGCCATGGGCCCGGTGGTAATATTGAGTTAGTTGTAACAAACACAAAATGGAACCTTTGAATGGACAGTTTTGACTGGGGTCATCTAGGGATTTTATTTATTTTAATTATTTAGTAGACAACCTTACATGTAGTAGGACGCTAAAAAATCTCACATATCCAATTTAAAATCATTTGGAAAAACCTGAAAGTTTGAATGTTGCACGTTTGTCTAGGGTGAATGATCCAATATACCTACCTTTACTTTGCATTTGGAATTCCACATAAAAAAATTAACACATTATTATTATTTTACTGATTGTTTGAAAATAAGAACCTGTTTCCACATAGTCAGTTGAATGACAGTCATTCAGTTCTATGCTACAATACACTCACATATCTACTACCTGTATGTTAAGTTGATGTCCAAAGTTACATTTAAAATCTCACATTAAAGTGAGTATGCACGATTTTTATATGTGTTAAATTGAAATATATTGATAAAAATATGTTACAATAACATAAAATAGGCAAGAAAAATTATACATTGAAGACGAATTTCATAAAATGCGGCAAAGACAAGTTAGCGCTGGTTTAAGCCGATGCCGACACTTTTACTCGTATTTGTTGGGAAACAAAACTGTGACTTGTGTGTCGTATTTCGTATAAATGAATCTGCACTTAAACTAAATTTAGATTCACTTCGTAAATGCATGATATACATGTTGGCGAATTCGACTTCCAGCCATTTTGGATTTCAGATTAAAATATCTGGCTTATTCCTCATTTTTGACACATGTTCTTCTTAACTTTTATTTTAATTTATATTGAAATATATGTATAATAAGTTTTTTACACATTTTATATAAATTCATAAATATTTGACAAAATCGTGCATACTTTCTTTAACTTTAAACACCCAGTCTACCAATGCAAATTTCTTATGAATAAAATATTCTGACACTGTTTAATTATTTAATCTTATCTTAATCTATTTTAACAAATTTACCCGTATCAACGATCTGGTTTCTTATAAAGACTGCCAACATACGTTCAAACATACAAGTATGTTTTTGATCCAAGATACATGTAAACAGGGTGCACACTTAAGTCACTACCAGAGTTTGTACAATCATAAAGCACAGTAACTAACAAAGGATGTGCGTCTACACTGATACAATGTTCTGTCTTAGTTATTCTTCAATGCTTATCTGATCACTTCAGTTTAGTTATGGTCTCAACAACTAACATACGACAGACTTGTCAGCCTTCTGAACCATCTAACCCTTATTTAAGAGGTTATTAAATAAGCCAACAAAAAAACAAAATATAATCAACAATTAGAATAATCCTCAATGAATTATTTAATTATAATTAGAAGTTCTAGTAGTAGTAGTTGAAGTAATGTACAATAACATTTACATGTACGTTTAGTAATTCTTGGTTTGAAAACTGAAGGTTTAAAACCATTGTATGAATATATATGATGCATTAATGATTATATAAACTGAACTTCATGTACTTGAGATCAGCTGTTCATGAACAGAGTAAAATTATTTATTGTGGCTCAGTTTTATTTGCATTCCAAACATTTTCTCCACTTTAAAAGTTTTCATCAAGCTACTGAAAACATAAATAATGTTACTGTCTAGACTATGTGTGACATCAATGTTACATTGTAGATCTTTTTAATTAACCCTTTGAGCGCTGGAACCGGATTTTGAAGGCCTTTGCAAACAGTTTGGATCCAGATGAGACGCCACAGAACGTGGCGTCTCATCAGGATCCAAACTGTTTGCTATTCTGATAGTATTCTTTGAAAAAAATCGAAGAAATGCTAATTTTAGAAATTCAGCAGACGACATTTTAGCAGACGACAAATTTCCCAGCATGCAAAGGGGTAATTATTCAAAATACTGTCCTTTGAGTATTATGTCAAATGTAAACAGATTCTGTTCTTCATGTAGAAACACATAGTTTTTTGCAATAATAGAACTGGCATCTTTCCCAAATGCATTCATGCAGTCATTCATAACAACAGCATCATATGCAATGTATTTTGTTGTAAATAAAAACATAGAAAGAAGTTTGGTGTAAGTTGTTACACCAAATAACAACACTGTTTATTGCACAGATGTTTGGCAACTTGGCGCACATAAACATCTTCATAACAACCCTTGAGACATCCTACGTAATACAAACCTTAAAATAATACAGGCATTGATCACTATTCAAGCATTATAATTATTATTGTTAATAAAATAACCATCATTACTTTTCACCATTTACAATTTATCATTTGATAAGAATAAGGGAGAAACCAGTATACCGTATCTGTATATATATCCAACACTTTACTCTCAAGAGTTCTCTGTTATTTCTTTCACAATGTTTATGTTGCAAATGCAAGCAACACAAGTAAGAATAAGGGATAAACCAGTAAACGGTATATGTATGTATGTATATATGTATATATTATATCCAACACTTGACTCTTAGTTCTCTATAATTCTTTCACAATATTTATATTGTAAATGCAAGCAACACATGTTAGTACGCTTTCCAATGGAACCTACTCACTGTATCCTCACAGGAGTTCTGTATTCATGCAAGTGTATAGCTAGTCTCAATAATAAGACATAATCTACCAATGTGTATTGTATATCGACCTCATGTTTATAGGATTAAGTGTATAGAAGGGTAGTGAGAGGCTGGATAGTGTACCAGTCTACCACAGGGGTACCCAGTGTACCCAATCAATATTCTTGCATTAATTACTGACATGTGTATTCATGCAGACACTCAGGAATAATTAATAAGGAATGTGTACTTCATCAATGATCACTCAACAAATTTGGAAAGTGCACTTCATAAATCAACAAGCTGTCCCATCTTTCATAGGATTGGCACATACTTGAATGACGCTGCAAAAAAATGTACAGCTCACCAACACTCCAACATTAACATGACCTATATGTATGAGTATATTTAACCCTTTGAGCGCTGGAACCGGATTTTGAAGGCCTTTGCAAACAGTTTGGATCCAGATGAGACGCCACAGAACGTGGCGTCTCATCAGGATCCAAACTGTTTGCTATTCTGATAGTGGTCTTAGAAAAAAATCGAAGAAAATGCTAATTTTAGAAATTCAGCAGACAACATTTTAGCAGACGACAAATTTCCCAGCATGCAAAGGGTTAAACTTGACCATTACGATGTATGTACATACATGTATATTCTACACATCATAGTATAAGTTCCTTTCTCCAAAAAAGTACTGGTAAAATAGATTATATGAGACCCCACTACATTACTGGTCCTCTGTCTGTTCCTGTCTTTAAATTTGTGCAACACATGTATTCACCAAACAGAATATATAGAAAGGTTACAAACTAAGCATTAAATGGATGATTTATAAAGATCACACAAGACAATTAAAGTTTCTGGTTGATTTCTGCCAACTCAAACANTTCAAAAATGGATTAACAGTTCAACTTAAATTGATACAAAAAAAATACAGATCAGATGAACTTACATTACACAAAGAAACTGCACATGCACATGCTGTATTTTACATTATTTTTTTAAAACTTAAATAAACCTAGAATAAGAAACAAACATCCAGATATACAAGTTCAATTTTTTGTCCTGATGTTTCAAAGCTTGCAATAATCGTACATTGTACTGTACCGACCGCAGTCAGTTGTATGGTACCAAATTACCAATCCTTATAGAACTTACATCAACATAGCAGATATATTCTTCTTTATTGAGCAGATGGACACAAACAGCCTTTCTCTTCTTGCCGCTGGCAGATTGTGTCGCGTTCGACATACTGATCAACTACATTCATCGCAACCGAGACCCATCAGTAGGATGGGACTGCGTCTTCATCATCTGTAAAATCAACATTAAATTATTCAAATGTATTAACAATCATTTCAGGTAATACATATAATACATGGATAGAAACTAGCTTTTTATAGAAGGTTGCCCAGATAGGCAACTATCTATAGTACTTTTGTATTAACAACAATAAAAAGAAAGATAACATATTCACCCTTTCCATTATTGACATGTAACTTAAGTTAATTTCTCTGAATAGTTTATACATAAAATTATAAAGCATGTTTTTCCAGTGGTATCCGGACAATCGCCCCCACGGACAATCGCTCCTACGTTGTTTTTACAACCCGGACGTTCGCTCCTACGTTGTTTTTACAACCCGGACAGTTGTTCCTACATTATTTTGACAATCCGGACAGTCGCTTCTACATTATTTTGACAACCCAGATAGCCGCATCTACATTGTTTTGACACCACGGCAATTGGTTCCTACAATAAGATGTGAAGCCTTCAAATGTTACAGTAAGCCTATTTGACATGAGCCGATCAATGTGATTTTTCATTATTTAATTAACACTTATTCCAATAAATGTAATGAAGGAACGAATGTGCCTGATAGGAATAACGTTAGAACCATGGTCCGGGATGTCCATATAACGTAGGAACGAATGTCTGGGTTGTCAAAATAATGTAGGAGCGACTGTACGGGTTATCAAAATAATGTAGGAGCGACTGTCCGGGTTGTCAAAACAACAAATGAGCGAAACGTCCGCCTTGTCAAAATTAGCGTAGGAGCGATTGTCCGTGGGAGCGATTGTCAAGGATTCATTTCCAGTACCTATGTAATTTGTATATGCCTAAAACAAATTTTTTAAGCCAATTTTTAGGGGAAAAAACATGAACAATTACCAGTCATCTTTATTTATTTCAATTTTGTCTATCTTTGTGATTTTGTTTTTCAGGAATATAATTATTATTACTTATATCTTTAAAACCTCCTTAAAGACCCATTAATAGCCAAAATTTCAACGCTAGATGTGGTCTGGTAACATAGATTACTTGTTCACAGTTTATCAAAATGAGAATTTTTCAACTTTTTGTCACAGGTTCAAGAAATAAATGAACAATGTACATCAGTGTGCGAAATAACACTAATGCCGCAGACTTATAATGAAAATACACTTTCGTTTACGAAAATCATCGTTAGAAATTGATAAAATTATGAAGCGTCTCAGACGCGAAACAATCTAAAAAAAATATTTCTTGTGTTATCGTTATATTTTGTTACAACACGTGGATAGTTATACAAAGTATAAAATACATGGAAACCCATGTGAAGACGGATGGTCAGGTCATAATGTAGTCATAAAAAGTTAGACTCAACAACAAACCGAACATAAACTCTGAATTACACACATAAACATGTGAAGATGGATGGCTGAGTGGTACCGGCGCGTGGCTTTTATTCCATGGGTCAGTGGTTGAGTCATGGTGTTGATAACTTTTTTTCTTTTTTTTTTTACTTTTGTTCTTGTTTTTATATTGTAGCTCTTTAGTTCTGATGTTTATTTTTATCAATTAAAAGCATTTACCCAAAATGGCAAACATCAAAACATGCTGCTTGCCAAAATCTGTGAACAAGTCCCTTTAAGACTGAAACATAATCAGCTTAAATGCAAGTTAAATTGGAATAAATGCAAAAATTGAGTCAATTTTGACCCATATACAGCTTATAATTCAAAGTTTTACAAACATTTGCACACAAAGAAAGAATCAAAGTTTTACATAGATTTGCACACAAAGAAACTGCAATACATGTATACTTTATAAAGCCAAAACACTAGCATGCCATTTGGCATTTGTGTTGTAGACATTTTAAAATATGCAACAGGACCAGAGTGCCAGAAATCCTGGGGAAGGTCCTGTACAATGTGTCAGAATAACATAAAATATAATGGTACAGCTAAACAGCTTCAAAATGAGACGTATTCTGTTTGGTAAGAAAAATTGCAGTCACATCAATTGAAGCCTTTTAAACATTACTTGCCCTTATACACAGCAAAACTTATAAATTCGAGTTCAGACATTGCACTTAAATTCGCAAGCAGTTTTTTTTTTTAAATAAAACTTACTTCATTGCCACTAGTAAGCATATATAATTACGAACAGTCCAACCCAAAAATTGCACAAATATTTGTACATGCATCACCTTACGGTCCTTAGACACCTGTGGAATGTGCCAGCTACCAGTCGTTCTATTGATTACATGCATACAATGTTTGCAGAATTTTGAGTAAAAGACGCAAATTGTGCTAAAATGTCACCTGTTTAAAATATTCAAACTGTAAAACATCATACAATTCAATCAAATTCCACACATTCCAATTGTCACTTGTTGGAAATCCTCAGTTGTCTTCCATTAGCCTCGATTTAAATAGAAATCTCTTTACTATTTATTTCATGTGAACAAAAAGTTTTCCCATTGTTCATGCATTTTTATGTTAAATATTTATGTTACATAGTATGTCAAGCAATACAGTAAAATTCATATATGATTAATGCTGATTCACGTACGTAAAATTTAGAGATTATACGTGGCGAGCTTCGCGAAAATATATGACATCTGTCTAAAGCGTGAAAGACGAAGTTAAATAGTTTTTATTGCAATTTTTAATGGTACAAACGCGTAATTTTTATAACCAGAATTTCCCTATTTATTTGTTATACATTAATGTGCGTGCATATAATTTGTACACAGTTTATTGTAATGAATTACATTCGCACCTAGTTGGTTCGAAGAATTAGGGACCATACGGACCATGGACCATACGGACCAGACTATACGGCCCAGATTTGTGGACCATACGGCCCAGATTTGTGGACCATACGGCCCAGATTTGCGGACCATACGGCCCAGATTTGCGGACCATATGGACCATGTCTGAAATTATATTCATTGGTGTTCCTCCCATATTTTATTAATAAATTTAATAAAATATTTTAGTTGCTGTAATTACACAGAATATATTAACGTTATTGTGCTGTTTAATGACAATATACTTGTTTAATTTTAACATTTGCGGACCATACGGAAAAACTGTCTTAATCAATAAATATTCCATTTTCATTAAAGAATGTAAGAATATATTTAAATTAAAAAAAAATGACTTTTGCTGTAAATACACAGCAATTTTTATATTATTTCATCGTTAAGTGATATAAATATAGATAACCGCACTTTGTAAATTGCTTTATTATTATTGATATTATATCTTGAATACACACCAATTTGAGACACATATAAATTAAACACGTCTAATCAAATACATAATTTTATACAACAAATATTTTCTGTTATTTCATCGTAAAGTGATACAATTGTAGATAACCGCACTTTGTAAATTTCTTTATTATTTGTTACACTATCCGAAGTATTATAGATCTCGTCCAAATATGTTCAATTTTATCGAACTACTAATTAATAGTTCAAACAAAATAGTGATAAGAAAACTAGTCATGTACGTACTGTTCAGAATGCTTTAAAATGTGAGACCTTGTCTAATTTATGTAGTATAAAATAAGTATTTTTTTTAAAGAAAGATAATAAGCACAGAAAAATTTAAAACTTGTTGCAATTATTAAACTACTTTTTGACATTATGTGGATACTATGTATTAACCTCATCCATGTGAAATTCTCAAACATATTGTTTTTTTTTTCTTTGTTTTTTTTTAAGATGATCTTTCGTCGAAATAATGTTATATTTTGTATCTTTGAAATGATGTTATCTTTTGTATTTAATTGAAACTCATGCTGTTATTGCATATGTATGTTTATGACGCTGAGCTTTATATATAGTCGAAATAAACTATTCTGTACATATTTCTCTCTATTGGACGGCACGGGTTTGTTTGCTCTGGTGGCGATTTAACTTCTTTTCTTTGATGAGCTGACATTGCATCGGCAACTCGTTCGTTTCTGCGTAATTATAGACGTGTTCACTCCATTAGTGTATATTATGAATTAGTGTACTTGATATCATCAATCAATATGTGTCATAAATAGGGCGTTCCCGGGATGCAAACATGTCACACTTTAACTTTAATTGGTAATTGCAGATGTGTTAATCAACTTGAGTGTATTATCCATAACTGTTATAATAACACCAATCAGTAGGTGTCATAAATAGAGCGTACCCGAGGTGCAAACATACGAGTCACTAATTCGAGTGTTACACACAAATTGACATTTTAAAATAAACCTTTGAGTGCTAAACTTTAAAAATAACATGTGTTCAATATGAATAAAAACGTGTTATTTAAAGATACATTGATAGAACATTTATTGTTTGCATTTTTTTTAAAGATAGACGCATGTGTTAATTGTTTGTAAAATATTTATGTGATGTAAGAAATTTTAATTACCGTTGTCACCACGCGACATTTATTCATTTTAAATAAGAATTACTATCCAATGTGATTAAAATATTGTTTTACATACAGGAAAATGCATGTTTGCGGAATGCCTACTGCTTCAATGAATAATTGATGATACAACACAANCCGTCTGTTCGAGCGTGGTGGCTTGACACGAAGGCTGAGCCGCCATTTTCTTCCGCCATTTTGGAATTCAGCGTAGCGGAAAAAATCGTATGACGAGGCAAAGTCATATTTACATTGAATAAAACCTGACTTACCGGTACTTTAAAAGTTAAAAACATTTTAAACATTATTTCAAATTATTGTTATTTAATTTTTGGTAGTTTTTTATAATTTAATTATAAAAACCGATTGTTCCCTCGATGCGAAGTTTGACAGCTTCGCGTTCGTTTTTATGTAAACGCTTCGGTGTTTTATTAAATGAAATCGTAACCTCAAGTGTGAAACAGTACTTGATTATCTCAATAAGGTCATTATCTGTAATATCTTGAATTGTTTTGTGCATAACTTTCATTAAAATTATTTAAAACATGTTGGTATGAAATGAGTACGAACATCAAATAATTCAGAACATTTTCGAACCAAAAAAATAAATAAATCCCGACCTACTGACCCTCATTTTTTTGAGCCCGTAACAGGAAACAAACATGTTATTTTTTTAAGGCCTTAACTGTACATAAAGTGCAATTCTTGTCCGGGCTATTTCTCAGCAACTACTGACTGGAATTCAATGAAATTTTATGGGAAGCTTCACTTCAAAGAGGAGATGTGCATATTATAAGCCGGTCGGGTCGGATGATTTTTCGCAGAGTTATGGCCCTTTGAAATTTTCCATTGTACATATAGTGCAATTCTTGTCTGACCTATTTCTCAGCAACTTATTACGGGAATTCAATGAAACTTTATGGGCAGCTTCACTGCCAACAGAAGATGTGCATATTATCAGCCGGTTATGGTCGGATGATTTTTCACAGAGTTATGGCCCTTTGAAATTTTCTATAAACTGTACATATAGTGCAATTCTTGTCCGGGCTATTTCTTCCCAACTACTGACTGAAATTCAATGAAGCTTTATGGGAATCTTAACTTAACTTTTTAAGATTTTGTTCACAACATTTAGCGTAATTTTCAATTTGCAATGCATTATGGGAAACAGGAAGTGTCACACAGGGAGGCAAACAGACGTATTTTTAGCGGAGAAAATCATATAATGCAAGGAGTACCATTCGCTACAAAATAATGAATTTATTGTCGTATTTTTGCTTGAGGTATGCAAATACATGCGATATGGCGTTTGTCGAGGTGTCTATGTTGCTACATCGGTCAAGTAAACTGCCCATGCATCGCGAAAACAGACGACGCGGGCAGGAAATATTTGACTTCAATACCCTATCAGAAAAGTAAATTTGTATTTCAGAAAAGGGATACAAATAAACAGTCGGGCTTTTGCCCGTATAAAATCCATCATAGAAATATTCAAATAGATACTTGTTATTCAGTCAGTTTAAATTTAACTAGCAATACTTATTTTTTAAATGTTTCATTTTTTAATGACGAAATTAATGGTCCTACAATATTATATATTTTTTATTATGCCCCCGAAGGTGGGCATATAGTGATCGCACTGTCCGTCTGTCTGAAATTCCGTCACACTTTGCGTTTAGGTTTCGAAAAATGTGGAAAAACACTTTGCATTTAGGTTTACAAAAATGTGGAAAAAGGGGGCATATGTCATCCTATGGTGACAAGCCTTGTAATGTTATAATTTTACCAATTGCCAGAAGTAAATCAAACAAACTGATCAACTAATCTAATATTGTTATTGCCAAATGGTTAGACAATTATAGAGTGTTGTATGTATGAAAAATTAGGGGATGGAGGGTAGATTATTTTTTATTAAGTATGTACACTTTCATAATGGGTTTAAGCGTATGTGTTCACAGATTTTTGATATTTAAACAAATTATTTTCTGCAAAATATTGTAAAACAAATTAAATTTAAAAATCAGTATGTCAAGATAAATTCAAATGATGCCCAATCTCAGACTAATACATTTGGCTCTTTATTTTTAATGCCATATTCAATTCACATATTTTCTAAAACCCTATGTAAACCATTACAAAGTGTAGCTCAGCCTCAAGGGGGATTGAGCTTAGGACTTCCTGGTATCAAGGCAGCCGCTCTACCACATGGCTTTAACATAAGGCAGTATAAGTGCTTCTATAGTTCTTTTTGCCTCGCCCGTTGCAGTCATGTTAAAATCAATGGACGGAGCCATTTTCAAACTCAGCTCTGGGTTGAGGACACAAGATGCTGTGTCGTTTTTAATATGATGCCAGCGCATCATCCCTTACAGTATACAAAATACCTTTTTAAATAGAATGCTGCGGATATGCCGTGTCATTAACTTAATTCATTGCAGCTCTAGGTCTAAATTCATGAGTTCAAAATCATTAAAAATGTAAACAAAGTCCCCAGTCTGCCTAATGTGTAAACTGGAAAGTAAGGCTTGTATTCAAAGCACTGTATAACATAATACTGTTTAAAATGCTTTGTTTATACCTGTGACAATATCAGAACAGGTAAATGACCATATACAAAAAGAAAAATGAGCATTGCTCTGTGAAAAGGAGGTTCATGCATGGGCGTAAAATGACAGTTTCCGATTTTATTGTATTTTTTGTTTAACCCTTTGAGTGCTGGAACCGGATTTTGAAGGTTTTTGCAAACAGTTTGGATCCAGATGAGACGCCACAGAACGTGGCGTCTCATCAGGATCCAAACTGTTTGCTATTCTGATAGTGTTCTTTGAAAAAAATCGAAGAAAATGCTAATTTTAGAAATTCAGCAGACGACATTTTAGCAGACGACAAATTACCCAGCATGCAAAGGGTTAAAGGAAGACTTCTTGACCAAAATCCAGTTTAGACGGAAAGTGTTGTCCCTGATATTAGATAAGCCTGTGCGGACTGCACAGGCTAATATGGGTCGACACTTTATGCACATGCTTTCAACCCCCTTTTCACAGAGCCGACTCAAATGTGTTCTTCACTTCCACCATGACCTTTTCAGAACAGAATGGATGATGAAGACTGTTTATACATGAGGGCCAATGAACATGATCCAAGCTTGCTGGAGAGTCTGGAGAATCACAGGTATCAATATTTAGTTAAACCTATTGATGTATGTAATCACCAGTATGAATATTTAGTTAGACCTATTGATGTATGTAATCACCAGTATGAATATTTAGTTAAACCTATTGATGTATGTAATCACCAGTATGAATATTTAGTTAAACCTATTGATGTATGTAATCACCAGTATGAATATTTAGTTAGACCTATTGATGTATGTAATCACCAGTATGAATATTTAGTTAAACCTATTGATGTATGTAATCACCAGTATGAATATAGAGTTAAACCTATTGATGTATGTAATCACCAGTATGAATATTTAGTTAAACCTATTGATGTATGTAATCACCAGTATGAATATTTAGTTAAACCTATTGATGTATGTAATCATCAGTATGAATATTTAGTTAAACCTATTGATGTATGTAATCA
>VMBQ01002805.1:81775-97880 GCA_007657795.1 Dreissena rostriformis | reverse complement strand
AAAAAAAAAAAAAAAAAAAATCTGCGAGCAATTAATACTCTTAACTTAGAATAAGGTAGTCATAAAGATCAGTATAGAACACTAATGCGCTTTTTCGGGGTAGCTGTTTTACAAAGCTTTTCACCTTAAATGACCTCTACATAACGCGAGCAGACCCGAAAGAATACATTTGAATATTTGTCTGTGCACAGCGTAAAGGATGTAACACAAATTGTGGCCAAGTTACAATTACGCGTAAAAATCCATCTCTCTGAATTTCATGGTCTGTATTTGTCAGGGGAAGACATAATGGTCTATCGATAAACGTTTATTACATAGTTTTGCTTTCAAGATGAGAAAACAAAAAACTACTGAAAGAGTATAATAGTGTCACAATAAGAGGGAACTCGTTTAATTATCTAACCACACATGTTTGCCGTACTCGGTCAGCCCGTCAGGAAATCGTTCCTGAACGCCTGAATAGGCTACCATTATTTGTCAGTTTGCTGTTAATAACACAGTTTGAATCCAATTTTATATTGAAAAGCATTGTGCTTAAATGTGTCATTTACAATACGCAATGATATTTTTAAATACCTGTGTCATGCGAAAATGGGTCTTATGCCATATGGGGCCTTCACAGCTATAGCCCAGCCTGGGCATCTCGCGTTCTGGTCAGGAGATACAAAATGAGACCATTAAACCTTGCATGATTTAATAGCGGACAACGTTGCCTTTGACCAGACTGCCCAATTTCACAGGCTGTGCTTGAGCTACGCTGGCCGAAACACCATAAGACCCATTTTTGCATGACGAGGCTATGAAAGTGTGATTTGAATGTGTCGAAAGAAAACTGCATGTTAATAAAATAAAGACATGATACTATATATTTCGATGGAGAAGAAATAAACTCATAAAAAGCCATGTGAAGACTCACATAATCTACCGTAGTATTTTTTTTCTACAAACACTATTGTGTGGTTTGACTATAATAACATATATTTCATGCGGTGGATATGCGACTAACAAGTGAAAAAATACACAATTATTTTCAATTTAAGTATTAAGAAGCGTAATTTTTCTAACTTTATTTCAAAGTCAGCATTTATGCCGAATATTGTTATCACCCGTGCAATTGAGAATACAGGAGAAATCGTAGTCGCATATTTACCGCTTGAAATGTGTGTTATAAGTTTAAGCGAATATGGATAAATGTTCAAACTTAATAATTTCATGCTATCCCGTCATCAATATTTTTTACGTACGTACTATGTAAGCATTATACAGGAAATGCTACGTGTCAGTTAAGTACACAGTACTGTAATACTCACCTTTGTGTCATAACCACATTTATCTTACATTTATTATTTCCAAACAGACGAAATATGTATGCGTGGATTACTTTGGATATTAATGTATTTTATGCCTATGGTAATTCAATCTTAATTTTGTTTAAACATTGGACATTATTATTAGTAAGAAACAAAAATAAATATTTGACGAAAAATAATTGTTTCACAGTATTTCAATTCTACCTACCACTGTACTACGTCTTATTAAATGCATTTAACCTAAATTCTGGCTATTCAAACCACGAAAGCTAAACAAGTGGGCAACAACGACAAAAGCTCTAAACCACTCCCCAGACTAAGATAACTCTTACATAATTCAAGCACCTCCTGTGCCAGAATGCAATAGAAATAGTCGCTACCTAGGAACATTTCCCAGCCATATCAGATTTCACTCCGCCCTGTGCACTATCAACGAGGTTACACATGATAGTGTATTACAATCTCGACATCCCATTGGTGATGTTTCATTTTCCCTTCTATTTATAGCCTCAGATTATGAATGACCTGTGCGCAAAATACTATGTGAGTAACGTAGCACATAGTGGACTATTTTAACCATTCATAATATAAACATACTCTTCCGCGACATGAATAGTAAAAAAATGTTGTTTTTTTAACTTTTACTATATACGATCCGTTCAAAACTATTCCATTTAACACGATATTCATATTATGTGATATTATGTGTCAATTTGAAAAATGAATATAGTTCAAGAACTGAAACCGCACCGCAAACTCTTTTTTGCGCGTATGCTTACAGGTTCATAGGTTTCTAATAATTAAGACACTCTGGGTCGAAATTCGTGGTAGTAACCTTAGTCGTTCGCAATCGAACAACTAATAAAACTGACAATATCCCAATTGCAAGGCTGACACTTCTACTCACAAATATGTGGTCCTGCACAATCATTAATAACTCAGTATTTATGTCACTATTTTACAGGTTTGGCAACCGTTTTTAAAGGAACACAGCACTTTCCTTAATGAGCATTTGACAGGGCTGGTGTTTGAAGTCTTGAATCAAGAAGATATTGATTGCCAACTATTCACAAAAGGTTTGAATTTATGACGCCTTAAAAAATATATGATATGATGGTTGATAAGAATATATCCTTATTTTATTATTTGGAAGATTAAACAAATTTAACATACTTTTGATTTGATACAATTGACCTGATACAAAGGTGCCTGATATAATTTGTTATATCAGGTAAGTATGTGCTTTTATATCAGTCAATGTTTTGAGGTACTACATATCACTCTGAATTAATGATAAAGTCTTCATTTTCAGTAGTAATCAGATTCGACAAAACATACAATTTGACACCAAGATGTAGTAGAAATAAAAAGTAACAATAAAATTAAAAAGCCTATTTTACCAATTTTTAGTTTAAGTGCTCATGATGTCAATGCAAACACGTCAGACATTGTGCAACATATACACATCCGCGTAAAATGAAGAATTGTAGCAATTATATTTAAAAATCATTAAAATTTACACATATTCACTCGCGCAAGCGCTTGTAAAAAAAAATATTCTCACTTTTCTGAGAAAAATATTTCATTATATTTATATTACCCGGAAAGCAAACAAATATCCTCTATTTATTTGCCTAGGCTCAACAGTTAGTATGATGCTTGGCAAACAGCGTAGACCCAGATGAGACGCCGCATGATGCGGCGTCTCATCAGGGTCTGCACTGTTTGCTAATGTGAATGTTTATCAGTTTCAGTATTGCTAGAGCAGAGCAAGCTAGTACAAGAAGTGCTTCGAGGAAATGTGGCATCAGCGTGTGGCATAGTTTGTGGGCATCTTAAAAGCGTGATTGAATTGCCTCCCTTGGCATTGTCTGCAGTTCAGGGACAGCTGCTGTATGCCCTTGTGAAGGTCAGAACCACGTACTAAGTCGTACCAGTTTTAGTCTGAAATAGCTTCGTCGTGTGTACACGTATTGCAAAGTTATCATCTCATATTATAATGCTTCTATGTCTACATAAATAGGTATTTAGGCAAGTGGGATTTTAATTGTATAAATATTTCAAATTTGTATTGATCATTTTGTCTTGCATGTACAGACATTCAAATGAAACCTCTCACTTGTCTTAAGAACCATCATTTGAACAGTGTGATGCGAAAATAGATCTTATGCCATGTACAGCCACCTTTATTACATACATGCCATACGTCCCGGATCGTCCAGGAAAGTCCCGGAAATGCATACCCTGTCCCGGAGTCCTGGAAATCTGTCAAATGTCCCGGATTTTATTTAAACCTGTATGTTCCTTATCTTANGAAAAGGAGGTTCATGCATGGGCGTAAAATGACAGTTTCCGATTTTATTGTATTTTTTGTTTAAAGGAAGACTCTTCTTGACCAAAATCAAGTTTAGACTGAAAGTGTTGTCCCTGATATTAGATTAGCCTGTGCGGACTGCACTATGCTAATATGGGTCGACACTTTATGCACATGCTTTCAAACCCCTTTTCACAGAGCCGACTCAAATGTGTTCTTCACTTCCACCATGACCTTTTCAGAATAGAATGGATGATGAAGACTGTTTATACATAAGGGCCAATGAACATGATCCAAGCTTGCTTGAGAGTCTGGAAAATCACAGGTATTAATATTTAGTTAAACCTATTGATGTATGTAATCACCTAGCAGTATGAATATTTAGTTAAACCTATTGATGTATGTAATCACCAGTATGAATATAGAGAATATTATGTGAGTTTTGGATAAAGATCAAGTTTATCATGAAAGGCTTAGAATCATGGTAGCGCAAGGCTTGCTGAGCGCTACCATGGTTCGTGCCGAGCATGATAAACTTGATCTTTATCCAAAACTCACATAATATTCTATTTATCCTATTATTTCTTCCATTTTTCCATTAATAATTATCAAATATCGCATTTTTAGACGATTTTGTTCTTCTGTATTTGACAAAAATAGATTTTCCAATTTTTGAAAAAACCCACAAATGATCTAAAAATAGCGATAGTATAAAGCTCAAATTTATATGATCGTTGTTTTCCTATCGATTTTCATCTAATAATAGGATAAATTTAGTTAAACCTATTGATGTATTTAATCACCAGTATGAATATTTAGTTAAACCTTTTGATGTATGTAATCACCAGTAGGAATATTTAGTAAGACCTATTGATGTATGTAATCACCAGTATGAATATTTAGTTAGACCTATTGATGTATGCAATCACCAGTATGAATATTTCGTTAAACCTATTGATGTTTGTAATCACCAGTATGAATATTTAGTTAAACCTATTGATGTATGTAATTACCAGTATGAATATTTAGTTAAACCTATTGATGTATGTAATCATCAGTATGAATATTTAGTTAAACCTATTGATGTATGTAATCACCAATTTGAATATTTAGTTTAACCTATTGATGTATGTTATCACCAGTATGAATATTTCGTTAAACCTATTGATGTTTGTAAATAATCACCAGTATGAATATTTAGTTAAACCTATTGATGTATGTAATCACCAGTATGAATATTTCGTTAAACCTATTGATGTATGTAATCACCAGTATGAATATTTCGTTAAACCTATTGATGTATGTAATCGCCAGTATGAATATTTAGTTAAACCTAATGATATATGTAATCACCAGTATGAATATTTAGTCAAACCTATTGATGTATGTAATCATCAGTATGAATATTTCGTTAAACCTATTGATGTATGTAATCACCAGTGTGAATATTTAGTTAAACCTATTGTCTATTGATGTATGTAATCACCAGTATGAAAATTTAGTTAAACCTATTGATGTATGTAATCACCAGTATGAATATTAAGTTAAACCTATTGATTTATTTAATCACCAGTATTAATATTAAGTTAAACCTATTGATGTATGTAATGGCAGGGCTTTTTTTCCTTCTTAGAGAATGGCCATTTTTCACCAATTTGAGAATTGTGCAACTCAAATTCTCACAATTTAAAAGAGTTGGTTACTCAAATTTTCACAACTCAAAAAAGTTTGTGACTCATTTTTTTTTACAATTTTGAACAGTTTGCGACTCATTTTTTCACCATTTTGAAAAGTTTGTGACTCATTTTTTAACAAAATTAGGGGGCCAAGGCCGCTCCACAAAGATGAGGAAAAAAGCCATAAATTGCTTTACCAGGTTCAGCTGATTAGATCAAGACAGTAGTTTATCCTTTAATTGTTAGATATAAAATATTTTTACCAAAAGTCATATTTATGTAAGGAGGATTTATTATCCTTTTTTTCGTGTAAATATTTAGCATATTTTCTTGTAAATAAAGCATATTATAAAAAGAAGTATGTGATGTTCTCTTACAATGTTCACTGACGAAAAATTAAAATATCATGGTTCAGCATGGTATGATTATATACCCTCATACAAGTAAACACAAACATATTCTTGTATGTAAAGTACTTTGTTTTTATGCAAAGCTTAGAAAAAGAGGGGGATATATTGTTTTGCTGGATTTCGATCGGTCTGTCGGTAGACCAGTTTGTGAATAACTTTTAACAGATTGACCAATTGGCTTGATACTTCCCATGTGCATTGGTCGTTGCCAGTAGATGACCCCTATTGATTGGGTCACTAGGTGAAAGGTCAAGGTCACTGTCACACTAAGAGTGAAAATTGTTTCCAATCAATAACTTGTGAACCGAGGGACTGATTGACTTGATACTTCCCATGTGCATTGGCGTTGGACAGTAGATGGCCCCTATTGAAATTGGGATCACTAAGTCAAAGGTCAAGGTTACTGTCGCAGTAAGTGTGAAATCATTTTCGATCAATAACTCGTCAACTGATTCACCAATTGGCTTGATACTTCCCATGTGCATTGGCCTTGGACAGTAGATGATCCCTATTGAAATTGGGGTCACTAGATCAAAGGTCTAGGTCACTGTCACATTAAGTGTTAAATTGGTTTTTGTTTGATATGTCATCAAACGATTGAGTAATATGCCTTATATACTGTAAATAAAACATAAGATTAACGTTGATAGTCAGTTTTGTTGCAAACAATCCGGTGTCAAGGCATATGGGTCTGACCATGGAACTCTTGTTTATTTTTGTATCAGTTAACATCAAAGGCAGATTGAAAGCTTTTCATTTTGCCATATTTGTCTATGTTTGTCTTAAACCAGATCTCATGACATCAACAAACTCCTTAAGAGGTTGGAAGCGTTCAACCATAAAGTTCAAGGCCACATATATTCCCCTGCATGGACTGCACCGCAGGTGCATTGCCTACTTCAGAAGTTGTTGAAGACATACTTATACACGGCTGATTCCATCAAGATCTCCAGAGCAGTAGAAAAGGTAGGCATCTTTTTTAACTGTGCAAAAAAGCAAATGCATTTAAACGAAGGCTGTTAAGTGTTTAGAGATTGTTTGTTTATTTTAGTTATGTAATGTCAGAATCAGAAATTTCAGAGATGTTGAAGTCCATTTCTTGGGTAAAATCAATACTGGGTTGTTTGAGTATTAGGAAAGCTGTATTGCACCAGTGATTTTTTTGCCCAAAATTACAGCCTCTTACAGGCTGTTTCCCAATTGCAAAAAATAAAAAAGGCTGTTTCCAAATTGCAAAAAGTAACATTGTTTCCTCAAAAAAAAACTGACCAAAATTTCCCCCCAAAATATGCCAAACTTTTCCAATAATCTCAATAATTGGTTTATTGAGTTTTTTATGCAGCAATTTAATTTCCTAGCGCTTTATAACCCTTTGAGCGCTGGAACCGGATTTTGAAGGCCTTTGCAAACAGTTTGGATCCAGATGAGACGCCACAGAACTATTCTGATAGTATTCTTTGAAAAAAAAAACGAAGAAAATGCTAATTTTAGAAATTTAGCAGACAACATTTTAGCAGACGACAAATTTCCCAGCATGCAAAGGGTTAATATACATTTTAAAAAGCAGTTAAACATGCACTTATTAACTATTGGTATACTGTTATTTATAGTCAGATTAATAATGTTTATTTTTTCCCAATTACATGGTCTCATCGGCTCGCGCTTTTTTTCCCCCCCAAAAATGGCACAGGCTGTAAAATATAAGCAAAGAAAATCACTGAGCACTCAACCCCTCGCTAAGAAGTAATCAAAGCGCTGAAGGCACTGAAGTTGGTCGCTATTGCATAACCTTTGACGCAACTCATTTTTCAAAAAATGTAATTATCGCTTTTAAAACGCAATTTGAAATATACACAACCCATTGAAATTTATAAAGAGTGTGTCTGAGCGCACAGGTCGAGATGTGTGTGCACTGTTTATCACCCTATTGATTTTATAGAGATAACTTAGACAAAATAACAACAACATGTCCCTTTTTAGACGTTCTGAAAGCATGGACAATATTATGAAAATTGTATAATGCGACCATCATATTAAATGAATATTGTTGGAATATCGAAACCTATCACACTAAGAATATAATTTCATGATGGAAATTTCCTTTACAAAACTTTATTTTTTGACACCCATGATATACAAATTCAAACTATACAAGAAGATAATTGATGAAAATAAATTAAAAAAAAAATCTGCGAGCAATACTCTTAACTCAGAATTAGGTAGTCATAAAGATCAGTACACACTAATGCGCTTTTTGGGGGTAGCTGTTTTACCAAGCTTTTCACCTTAAATGACCTCTACATCACGCGAGCAGACCCGAATGAATACATTCGAATATTTGTCTGTGCACAGCGTAAAGGATGTAACACAAATTGTGGCCAAGTTACAATTACGCGTAAAAATCCATCTCTCTGAATTTCATGGTCTGTATTTGTCAGGGGAAGACATAATGGTCTATCGATAAACGTTGATTACATAGTTTTGCTTTCAAGATGAGAAAACAAAAAACTACCGAAAGAGTATATAGTGTCACGATAAGAGGGAACTCGTTTAATTATCTAACCACACATGTTTGCCGTACTCGGTCAGCCCGTCAGGAAATCGTTCCCATTATTTGTCAGTTTGCTGTTAATAACACAGTTTGAATCCAATTTTATATTGAAAAGCATTGTGCTTAAATGTGTCATTTACAATACGCAATGATATTTTTAAATACCTGTGTCATGCGAAAATGGGTCTTATGCCATATGGGGCCTTCACAGCTATAGCCCAGCCTGGGCATCTCGCAGTCTGGTCAGGAGATACAAAATGAGACCATTAAACCTTGCGTGATTTAATAGCAGACAACGTCGCCTTTGACCAGACTGCCCAACTTCGCAGGCTGTGCTTGAGCTACGCTGGCCGAAACGCCATAAGACCCATTTTTGCATGATAAGGCTATGAAAGTGTGATTTGAATGTGTCGAAAGAAAACTGCATGTTAATAAAATAAAGACATACTATATATTTCGATGGAGAAGAAATAAACTCATGAAAAGCCATGTGAAGACACACATAATCTACCGTAGTATTTTTTTTCTACGAACACTATTGTGTGGTTTGACTATAATAACACATATTTCATGCGGTGGATATGCGACAAACAAGTGAAAAAATACACAATAATTTTCCATTTAAGTATTTAGAAGCGTAAATTTTCTAACTTTATTCCAAAGTCAGCATTTACGCCGAATATTGTTATTTCACCCGTGCAATTGAGAATACAGGAGAAATCGTAGTCGCATATTTACCGCCTGAAATGTGTGTTATAAGTTTAAACGAATATGGATAAATGTACAAACTTAATAATTTCATGCTATCCCGTCACCAATATTTTTTACGTACGTACTATGTAAGCATTATACAGGAAATGCCACGTGTCAGTTAAGTACACAGTACTATAATACTCACCTTTGTGTCATAACCACATTTATCTTACATTTAATTATTATTTCCAAACAGACGAAATATGAATGCGTGGATTACTTTGGATATAAATGTATTTTATGCCTATGGTAATTCAATCTTAATTTTGTTTAAACATTGGACATTATTATAAGTTAGGAACAAAAATTAATATTTGACGAATAATAATTGTTTCACAGTATTTCAATTCTACCTACCACTGTTCTACGTCTTATTTAATGCGTTTAACCTTAATTCTGGCTATTCAAACAACAAAAGCTAAACGAGTGGGCAACAATGACAAAAGCTCTAAACTTCTCCCCAGACTAAGATAACTTACATAATTCAAGCACCTCCTGTGCCAGAATGCAATAGAAATAGTTGCTACCTAGGAACATTTCTCAGCCATATCAGATTTTACTCCGCACTGTGCACTATCAACAAGGTTACGCATGATAGTGTATTGCAATCTCGACATCCCATTGGTGATGTTTCATTTTCCCTTCTATTTATAACCTCAGATTATGAATGACCTGTGCGCAAAATACTATGTGAGTGACGTAGCACATAGTGGACTATTTTTACCATTCATTATATAAACATACTCTTCCGCGACATGTATAGTTAAAAAAATGTTGTTGTTTTTTTTAACTTTTACTATATACAATCCGTTCAAAACTATTCCATTTAACACGATATTCATATTATGTGATATTATGTGTCAATTTGAAAAATGAATATAGTTCAAGAACTGAAACCGCACTGCAAACACTTTTTTGAGCGTATGCTTACAGGTTCATAGGTTTCTAATAATTTAGACACTCTGGGTCGAAATTCGTGGTAGTTACCTTAGTCGTTCGCAAGCGAACAACTAATAAAACTGACAATATCCCAATTGCAAGGCTGACATTTCTACTCACAAATATGTGGTCCTGCGCAATCATTAATAACTTGAAGTATTTATGTCACTATTTTACAGGTTTGGCAACCGTTTCTAAAAGAACACAGCACTTTCCTTAATGAGCATTTGACAGGGCTGGTGTTTGAAGTCTTGAATCAAGAAGATATTGATTGCCAACTATTCACAAAAGGTTAGAATTTATGACGCCTTAATAAATATATGATATGATGGTTGATGAGAATATATCCTTATTTTATTATTTGGAAGATTAAACAAATTTACCATACCTTTGATTTGATACAATTGACCTGATACAAAGGTGCCTGATATAATTGTTTATATCAGGTAAGTATGCGTTTTTATATTAGTCAATGTTTTGAGGTACTACATATCACTCTGAATCAATGATAAAGTCTTCATTTTCAGTAGTAATCAATCAGTTTCAACAAAACATACAATTTGACACCAAGATGTAGTAGAAATAAAAAGCAACAATAACTTTTAAAAGCCTATTTTACCAATATTTAGTTTAAGTGCTCATGATGTCAATGCAAACACGTCAGACATTGTGCAACATATACATATCCGCGTAAAATGAAGAATTGTAGCAATAATATTTAAAAATCATTAAAATTTACACATATTCACTCGCGCAAGCGCTTGTAAAAAAAATTATTCTCACTTTTCTGAGAAAAATATTTCATTATATTTATATTACCCCGAAAGCAAACAAATATCCTCTATTTATTTGCCTAGGTTCAACAGTTAGTACGATGCTTGGCAAACAGCGTAGACCCAGATGAGACGCTGCATGATGCGGCGTCTCATCAGGGTCTGCGCTGTTTGCTTATGTGAATTTAAATCAGTTTCAGTATTGCTAGAGCAGAGCAAGCTAGTACAAGGAGTGCTTCGAGGAAACGTGGCGTCAGCGTGTGGCATAGTTTGTGGGCATCTTAAAAGCGTGATTGAATTGCCTCCCTTGGCAGTGTCTGCAGTTCAGGGACAGCTGCTGTATGCCCTTGTGAAGGTCAGAACCACGTACTAAGTCGTACCTGTTTTAGTCTGAAATAGCTTCGTCGTGTGTACACTTATTGCAAAGTTATCATCTCATATTATAATGCTTCTATGTCTACATAAATAGGCATTTAGGCAAGTGGGATTTTAATTGTATAAATATTTCAAATTTGTATTGATCATTTTGTCTTGCATGTACAGATATTCAAATGAAACCTCTCACTTGTCTTAAGAACCATCATTTGACCAGTGTGGTGCGAAAATAGATCTTATGCCATGTACAGCCACCTTAGCTCCTAACCCGACTGTGCAGTCTTGTCAGGAGCTACCCTGTCCACTATTAACCCTTTGCATGCTGGGAAATTTGTCATCTGCTGANTAAGTTACATGAGTTATTTAACTAATTGAACATCGCGAATAAATGCGTACCAAAATGCATATATGACTACATATATCGCTATATGTATACATGTCCCGGAAACTCGACCAAAGTCCCGGAAAATTGAGCACAATGTCCCAGAATCGGTCTGAAAATTTATGGCCTGTATGCCACCTTAGCTCCTAACCAATCTGTGCAGTCTTGTCAGGAGCTACCCTGTCCACTATTAAGTCATGCAAGGTTTTCAAGGTCTCATTAACAGACAGGGTAGCTCCGAACCAGACTGTGCATTTGCTCAGCCTTGTCTGAAGCTACATTGGCAGAATATGGCATAAGACCCAATTTTGCATGACACAGCTCAAATAAGGTCGTTGGCCAATAGACAATCCCAGAAATCGATACCTCCCGGATTACCCGCCCCTGAATACTCTAGCGCGCCTCCAAAACGGTACTGAAGAAAGAACAAGGACCAATATGTGTGTATAGGTCCCTACGCTAAACAAGGAAGCAACGGTTTTATCGAATATATTTGAAGATTTAAATAGTTTCTGCTATCGATCTGACAACCACATAATAGTTCGTGTTTTTTTTAAAATATAAGTTATAACGTAATTAGTAGAAATAAGGTTCATCTGCATTCTTTTAAGAGTAATAAAACACAGCATGTACATGGACCTGTTTGTGTAGGTCCATAGCATGAATAAGGTCTTGATTGTCATTTAACATGTTATTTAAAGGTGACGCGTGATCTCTTATCTTAATTACGGTATCTACACATGTGCAGACATGTGGTGTCATGGACAAACCCATAAACGCTTTTAATCCACACTTGGAACATCGCCTCCCATTTAGCAAATTTGTTCGCGCCTTTATCGCTGATGTTTTTTCAAGAGATTTATGTTGCTGTCATTAATAATCGGTCATAAACAAAGAAATAAATCACTTATTTTGATCGTGTTTTTATTTTTTTAAAGCCGGAACGACACTTTTCGTATTAACTTGATTTTAACTAAGAAGAGACATAATTTAAACGAAAAATTCCATAAAAGCGGAAATTCTCGTCCCTGATTAGCCTGTGCGGACTGCACAGGCTAATCTGGGATGACAATTTACACACAAGCATTATGCCCAGTTTTCTCAGAACACAACACATTACTTGAAAATGGCGAGCATCCATCAGTTCATTGATATTCTTGTTTCAGATTTGCCTGCAGTTGTTTCAAGTGTGTCCTGAACACTTCCAGCTTGCGCTGTGGTCTGAAGACTGTGATGTGAAATCTTCTGACCATGCTTCAGCTATTGCGCAATGTCTGATACACATTTTGAGTACTCGGGTGAGTGGTATCTGAATTTTGTTTGGGAATGTCCAGATTAAGGGTGTTGTTTTTGTTCTTTAAATGTAATTGTTCTTTTATAATTTTTGTGTGTGGTATAAGCTATAATATTTACTGAATATCTGGACATGAAAACAATCCTTTTTTGTAAAGACATATGACATATTTGTAGTATGAGAATATGATCAATTATGTCATTTTCCTTCTGACCTCTTAAAAAGAATTAACATAAAAATGTTCTATATTATTGAAAACTTATAGATTTAAAAAAAAGTTGCTCACTTATTAAATTTGCAAATGTACAATAAGGTATGAGCCTCGCTCTGTAAAAAGGGGGTTTAATGCATGCACGTAAAATTTCGTCCCAGATTAGCCTGTGCACAGGCTTATCTTTTATTGTATTTTTTGTTTAAAGGATGATTCTTGTTGACAAAAATCCAATAAAGGCGGAAAGCGGCAGACTGCACAGGCTAATCTGGGACCACACTTTACGAACATGCATCAAACCCCCCTTTTCTCAGTGCAAGGCTCATATGTTGAACATTGTGGTTTTATTGTATAGGGTTATGCCACTGATTGTGTTCTGTTATGTGGCACATCGGTGGCTTTGCTGTTGAACACTTGTCCAGATCCTAGTAAAGCAGCATCCAGTATCATCGCAGTCTTCAAGGCTCTTACTTTAGCAGGTACTATTATAGTTTAAACCTTTGCATGCTGGGAAATTTGTTGTCTGCTAAAATGTCGTCTGCTGAATTTCTAAAATGAGCATTTTCATCGATTTTTTTCAAAGAATACTATCAGAATAGCAAACAGTTTGGATCCTGATGAGACGCCACGTTCTGTGGCATCTCATCTGGATCCAAACTGTTTGCAAAGGCCTTTAAAATTGGGTTCCAGCGCGTTAAGGGTTAAACCTATCTATTTTAGCTTGATTGCATCGAAAGTCTAAGGCTTATTTGAAATGCTCTTGAGTCCGTTTCCTGGGACTAGAACCAGTACTTGGTGTCTTTTTGGGGAGATCTAAAGAACGCTCACGCTGTGGGAATCGAACCTGTGACCTCTCTATCGCTAGGTACTATTTTGACTTTTAATTGAGTATGTTACATAAGATTAAAAACATAAACAGTTCTGTCTTTCAAGAAACACAAGCGAATACCCGACACTCAAGTTTTTAGTTTTTCTGTGAAATGTGAATTTTTTCAGATTGTGGCATCTGAATATGTCACATTGTGAAATCTGACTGTCAGATTTTCATTTTACCAGGCTGTTATATTGTGATTTACTAGATACTCCATGTCAAAAATGTGATTTTTATGTTTGCAATACATATTGCATGAAACATTATTAAAATTTGCTCATGCAAGTCCATAACGAGTTTGCTTGTTTGTTTTTTTAAGAGTAGGGGATGTTAAGGAATCTGTATGTCACAAAAACAAATGTTAATGTTTATATATGTAGAAATTTGACAATATAACACTGTTATGTCAGAGCATAATAAACTTCCTTTTAAACTTGCTAAAAAATGATTTGAATTAAGAAATAACTTGCAATTAATAAAGTTTTATATAATTCTTTCTTTAATCTAGAGACTTTGCTGCTACTATTTCTGCATCTGTATAATCTTAGAATTGTTGTTCCACTACAAATCTCACAAGTTGTGAGTATATTGCTTTTCAGATGATAAGAACCACAGCATTGGCTCCTTAAGAAATATCACAGACACAAATTCAAGTGAAATCAAATTGATGGAAACAAAAATGAAAAATTTGTCATCAGAAAGCCTGGGCCCTGTTGCATTCTGTAGGGGAGTGGTATCATGTGGACATTTGAATATCCTTTTATCACCATGGAGACCTTGCGACGAAAACAAGGAGAGCCTTTTAAGCAGAATGTATAGATTTATTCTCTTGCTGTGTCAGGGTTCTATCACCCTTCATTATCAGTCAGTCCAGATTCTGTTACTGTGGTATTCAAGGCTGACTAAAATTCCCTCCGAAAAGGAGAGTTCCGTTTTTGGTGCTGAAATTGCCTCCACTCTGGAGAGCACATGGGGTCTTGTGATTTTAAACTGGGACAGTCCAGTGGAAGACGTGCCAGAGATTGCTGTGGAAGTGTTCTCAGCTATGATGCACATTTGGAATGGCAAGAAAACGCTCAGTCCTAGGTTTGCAGAAGGAATCCTAAAGGTGCTATTGGGGACACCATGGCATGTGAAAGGAAAATACCGCATATTTGGGGCTCTTCTCAAATTTGTTGAAACCAAGGTGCGTATTTTGCTTGCAGCAGTTTTTGTTGAAATTGTTGGAGTTGCCCGATATGTTTTGCAAAATTATTTATAATGAAAATTGAAATGTATAAACAAAATTTAAGTAATGCTAAACTAGTTTATTTAACCCCTATTAAATTACCATTTTTAACAATTTCTTTGTATTGAGTAAACACAGAGAGTTTTACCGATCCCTTTATAAGAAAAGCATTTTGAACACTTCATTGTATACAGTACATGATCTCTGATATTGATAGGCCGTATGTGAGATGGGGGAAATCCAGAGCCAGCTGTTGAAGTGCCTCACTACCAACCATCTGTCTTCCTGCTCTACTGCACTTTACAAGGCATTCATGGAGAAGTTGAGGTATGTGATAAAACCCTTTCAACTGTTGATAGTAGGCACGTAACTACCATTGTACACTACGTCTAGCGCGATTTCTGCCATCCACCACAGTCCCACCGTGGACAATTTTTCGTAAGCGTGGAAAATCACCGCGATCTGAAGGTGTTTTCATCATGATAGATCGCGTCGACAGTGGCTGAGCACCGCGGGCGTTATCAGGAAATCGATCTAACGGTGGACCACCGCGATCGCGTTGGACCACCACGGCCTCGATGGTTCGCGGTGAAATACAGGTAAAAATGACGCTTTCAAAAGTAAGAAGTCCGCTTGTATTTCAATATTTTAGTTAACCCTACCATATGTGTTGATCTCTGTTCCAACTCTTTCCATAACACTATAATCCTATATAATAACGATTTCTATTTTCAAAACCAACATATGACCGATATGAAGAAACGGACCCAATGTGTTTAAAAATTTCACTTACGTCCGCCGGTTTATGCATGTGCATATACAAAATGAATTCTGTGATGGGGGAATTCCCATTGAACATGCGTGAATCAAGTGACAGGTCTAGTGCGAGCATCGAGAACATATTTAGTGAAAACGACCAATCAACGAGTGAATTCAAATTTAGATTTAACCGAAATTAAAACATCTCATTGTTCTCTGCGCTACAAGGTTTTTATGCGAAATTTATACACCCACGCTT
>VMBQ01002805.1:20363-79311 GCA_007657795.1 Dreissena rostriformis | reverse complement strand
AAAAAAAAAAAAAAAAAAGATAACCCCCCCCCCCCCAAGAATCCCCCCCCATATTTTTATTCGTTGTTTTTCATTTTTGACATATAATGTAATAAATGACCACACCCCCACAATTTTGCTAAAATTGCAATAACTTCTTAATTTATGATCAGATTCGATTCATACTTTGACGAATAGATGAGCGGTCTGCACCTGCTAGGCGGTGCTCTTGTATATACATTGTATTTACTCAATGCACAACATTATTGTAACACAATAAGTAAATCAATATTTACCATAATATTACGATTTCTTTTAATACGTTATTTTACATACAGTGTATGTTTCAAAATGAACTTGTTATTGAACAAAGAATACAGGTATACACATATTTTGTCACTGGCCAACATGACAACTGATCTTTTCGCATGACTATGATATTAAAATATCGCGGAATTTAATACTTACTGCGGATGTCTCGAATGTGTACATGTACATTTATTCGATCCAATACATTTAACAAAAGAAACAGTAAATCACAAAAATAGTTTGATATCAAATTACATGTACATGTAACATGTTTGTATGTAATTGTTGGCGAGTTATATATGTACACAAACGAGCACGGGTTTTCGAAAGGTTAACAAAAAACAAAACTTTAATTTAAAGAACAACAAGGGAAACTTCATGCAGAAACAATTGAAACAAAACCTGAAGCATGAAACGCAAACTATACTCACGCTCGATGTAAACATGTCAATAATTCTGTAAAGAGGGCAAACACGAGAGAAAAGAGTTGAACATTCGGTGATTTTATTATGCAGTGCATGTTAAACATGTACATACAAAGTTTAAAAAAACAACATTATACGATCTGCAATGTGAATGAACATGTACATTTCGATATTGCAGACCGTACATTTGTATAATGTTGTTGTTGCACATGTATTTCACCGCGAACCACCTAGACCGTGGTGGTCCACCGCGATCGATCACGGTGGTCCACCGTGAGATCAATTTCCATATAACACCGAGACTGACACCGCAATTCGCCATGGCGACATCACCGTGTTCAACGGTGTATCGCGAC
Source organism: Dreissena rostriformis (assembly GCA_007657795.1). Lineage (NCBI taxonomy): Eukaryota > Metazoa > Mollusca > Bivalvia > Myida > Dreissenidae > Dreissena > Dreissena rostriformis. Next base: position 78,242 of record VMBQ01002805.1, on the reverse strand, counting down.
GAGATAGTAATTGTCCACTCTGGGCTGAATCACGGTGATGCGTGGTGGATGGCAGAAATCGCGCTAGACGTAGTGTACATGAGAAAGGATTTTCTGAAGAAATATAACTGTAGAAGTTAAACATGTTGATATCCATTTCTGGAACAGTTTTGCATATTAATAATTTCTCATTAAATTGAACAATAGTTTTCTGGAAATGACAAGATAATATTCCATGATGTTCAGTTATTACATGAGCATTAATACAGTTATAATAACTTCAATCAAGATTTTCTGTTTCTTCAGTGTGAAGATAAAGTATAAAAATCTGTGAAAAGGGTATAAAAATCTGTGAAAAGGGAGTTTAATGCATTTGTGTAAAGTGTCGTCCCAGATAAGCCTGTGCAATCCGCACAGGTTTATCAGGGATGACACTTTCCGCTTTTATAATTTTTGTTTAAAGAAAGTCTCTTCAAAGCAAAAATCTAGTTTAGGCGGAAAGTGTCGTCCCTGATTAGCCTGTGTGAACACAGACTTATCTGGGACAACACTTTATGCACGTGCATTAAACCCCCTTTTCATAGAGTGAGGCTCATTTGTACTTTTATTTTATGCCCCCTGAAGGTGGGCATATAGTGATCGCACTATCCGTCTGTCTGTCCCACTGAAATTCCGTCACACTTTGTGTTTAGGTTTCGAAAAATGTGGAAAAACACTTTGCGTTTAGGTTCACAAAAATGTGGAAAAAGGGGGCATATGTCATCCTTTTTTAAATTTATTTTTTATAATATCTACAGTGGCCATGAGCACAGTGTGGAGCTATGGGAAGGTATGTGGCTGACCTCCATCATTGAAGGACTCACCAGCAACGACAGGTAAGGCACACACCTTATAATGTATGCTTCTCCATCAAGTGTATGTGGAGGAATATTTGTGATAGAAAATTCAATTCCTTGAAAAATATAAGAAATCATAAATAATTGTTCACTGAGTGAAAATATAAGAAAAATTAAATTCAATGAAACATTTTATGCTTGAGTAATAGAAGTACCGGTAGTATAGTGCCTGACATTGTTTTCAGTGATAACATTCAAAATAGCGGACTTGCGGCTATCTTGGAAAATAGTTTTTCCTTAAAACTTCTTCAAGTTTTGTTCAAATCACATGAAAGTTCTATAGCTTCATATTCAAAAGGAGTGGTAGTGTGTGTGTGATAAATATGCGTTGATCAGAATAAAGATGGCCCGATGGCAGCCATCTTGAATATATTTTATTTTGTGGGGGCAGCAGATTTCNCCCCCCCAAGAATCCCCCCCATATTTTTATTCGTTGTTTTTCATTTTTGAAATATAATGTAACAAATGACCACACCCCCACAATTTTGCTAAAATTGCAATAACTTCTTAATTTATTATCAGATTCGATTCATACTTTGACGAATAGATGAGCGGTATGCACCCGCTAGGCGGTGCTCTTGTTTTTCTTCCAGTATCACCAGGACATGTCCATCAGCTGCCTTTTGAAGCTTACTTTTTATTCAGTGTACCAATAGAATTTAAATTATTTAGTTGTGTATCACAATTTAATATTGGTATAGATTTGTTGTTTTTTTTAAACAATATTTTAGATGTAATGAAACTAAAGTATACATACATACTGTTTATGTCATCATTAAAGGCATTATTCTCCACCGCGATTATCCAATTTCCAGAAAGTACCTTGAAAATAGAAAAGTAACTACGTCAATCTTAAATGTGAAAAAGATGCGAAATGATGGTCAAATATTAATACTCTTACTAAAGGCTAAAATGTAAAAAAAAATTGTATTGAGGACAAGCCGTTTTCTAAGTTAAATTAATAGACCTTCTGACGCATTTGGGTTAAACGTCTAGTTGTGTATTAAGAACCATAATAATCATAAAGTGCCGACAAATAAATAAACTTACAATTGAGACAATGTTGTAAGGTTTTTAAAGGTTCCTGATTTGATAAACGTGATCTTGTTGTTGATCATTATCAGTTCTTTCAGGGCCGGTAACACGTCACTACTCTTCACCGCATCAGGTATATACTGTATAAAGTTGCTTCCCATATGTCTTGAAATGAAATATGAAAAACATCAAACATGGTAATGTATGAAACAGAATATAAACTTGATCATATAGAAATCTATCCATTTTTGTTTTTAAAGCTTTTAAATTGCGAGCTGACTTATATTATCAACAGTTTCTTTCCGTGTACTTTCATGTATTTATCTACTTAATATAAGAGTAGAAAATACGATAAAGTGTATGCAAATTTGTTGTATTAAGATTTAGATATATGTTCTGTCATTGACCATTTGTGAATATATTGTGGGTAATATGAGTGTACTAATGGGCTTAAAGCCCAATGTATGTTGAAATAAGCTCTAAACTCCATGAAACAAATTTATTGCAATAACAAGGCTAGGTTGTTTACTTCACGGTGAACGCATCATAAATGTGTACGCAACCAGAAGACACGTGCATTGATGCTCTAAACTCTATGAAACAAATTGATTGCAATAACAAGGCCATGTTGTCTACTTCACGATGAACGCATCATAACTATGAACGCTACCGGAAGACATGTGTATTGATGTTCTGCAATATGTGCATTCAACATATGTCAACACCTGTTCAATAGCTGTATACTTACAGATATCTTAGGACAGGGAAACAGACATTTGGAGTCATCTTTGTCTATCCTCTCCTCCGTCAAAAGATTGCCGCCGAGGTACAGGTTCTGAAGGTTCGTCATGTAACAAAAGTCGTCGTTCTCAATATCTGTTATAAAGTAACCATGCAGGTATCTGAAATTGATATAAAGAGGAAACATTAATTCTTCGAATTGTTGTCTTTGTTGTTGTTCCCCGTTTTCCCTGTTTTTATTTCCAAAGCTCCATTTGTACGTGGGACCAATGAAATCCTATAAGGATTTACAATTTAACGTGATTGGTGTAAATACGCTCTCTCAAATCTGTTCCACATGAACTGAACAAAGATCATACTGAGCCAATAACATGTTGCTGTTGTTGCGTTTTAGTAAATTTATGTGCATAATCAATCCCATTATTTGGTGCTTTCTCTTAAAGCCCCATTAGCACTCAATAACAAAGCTCTTAAACCTGAAGCAGATGATAGTTTATACAAGCGGCAATCCGGATATCGAGAGATCACCCATCATATCAGATTCAGGAAGGACAGTTTTCAGTTAAGGGCCTACGTACGTGCATTTTGAATGGTTAGCATAACATCGCCTATCTTTTACCACAAATGGTGTGAAGGTTATCTGACCTCGGCAATATACCTGTTATACTTTTAAGTAAGACGATACAGCCACATACGAAATGCTTCTTACACGTATTTATGCTCGGCTCCGATGTTTGACCAGGCTTCGTGTGCGATGGACTTCATCTTAGATTTTTGCGAGTGAAGTCGGAGCTCCATAAGCGCCGGAAGGTTCTCAAAACTAAGGCTGGGTAGCGCGGATATGTCGTTGTTGTGCAGATCCCTGCGATCAAAAGTAACATATTAATGTTATGAAATATTATGGCATTACAAGTGGTCAATAGCAACACCAAAGAGAACATTCTCAGAAATATATTGGTGCAGATCTTTTCGATCAAAAGGAGCAAATTGGTGTTATCACAATTCGTGGCATTCAGTACAAAGGAAAGGAACACAAAAAGAACACACATTGTTCCTTATAAGAATGTTTGATGTGATTTAATTCAAAATAAAATCAAAGAAACGGCCAATTGTCTCAAAATAAATTTACTTTACGCGAGGAAGCACATATATAAGTCGCGCTCTTGGAAAACGGGGCATAATGCGTGAGAGTAAAGTGAATTACCAGATTTACATGTGCGGTCCGCATGCGGTTATTTACGGCCACAGCACCGTTCAGTTGGGTGGAGTTGCATATAATATTACAGGAAGTGAATGTTTTGTTGACGACACATTCACTGGTTCGTATGTAGGAATCGGATATATTGGATTCAATTTGCTTGTTTTCGTGAGTTCTGTTGCGTATTTAGTTGTGATTTACAGTCTAATTTGCCGGACGATTCGTTTACATCACCTGCTGCCAATCGCCATCAATAAATCGGCCCGAGGATGTTTTTGCTGGAAACAGGAATCGGATGAATTCGCTTCAACAAACATTCCGAAAAAAATACAATCATGAACGCCGATGGAATTAAGAAAGATAAACACAGTTTAGTAGAAATAACGATAAATGACGATAGCAGTGTAATTATTCCTGCTTCTTAACCTTCTGCAATAAATCCAACAACAGATACAGAGGAAACTGCGTTATGTTTGCATAAAGACAACGTTCAGATACATGCACAAGATCAAACAAAAACGCTACATATTCAAACAAGAGACACTATACAAAATGGTGTTGTAAGAAATTCTTCAAACGTTCTTGTCCGTCATACAATGGTGGGAGCAAACGCACACGAGAAGAATTCCCACAAAATAACGATTATGATGTTTACCATTACTGTCGCTTTCATCGTGACATATCTTCCTTTTTTAACAGTCTCTATTATGGATGCAAGTAACAACGATTTCTGGAAAGGGCTGTCAAACGCAGAATCGTTTTTTTGTGATTTCATGTTAAGGATATATGTACTTAATAATGTATGTAATCCGTTTATCTATAGCTTTTGGGATGCCAAATTTCGCCGCGAGTTAAGACAGTGCTTCGTGTGTTTTTCTAAAGGTCATTCGAAAACTACAAACGCAAGTACAACTTCCCGAATAAAGCGTCAGTGAAGAATAGAACGTCTCCAGTTTAAGTGGTATTATTCAACTGTTTCCATGCTTAAATGTGTACACTTGTACATTGTGTACTTTAAAGGTTTCATGTAATGTTTAATGTTAAATATTACTCTGATATACAGATTGCATGACACACATGATACCTTATTTATTTTAAGATTAATATGTTAAGAAAATCTCTTNTTGGCCATAACTTTTGCAATATTCAACATAGCAACTTGATACTTGGCATGCATGTGTATCTCATGGAGCTGCACATTTTGAGTGCTGAAAGGTCAAGGTCATGGTCATCCTTCAAGGTCAAAGGTCAATTATATGGGTCAAAATCGCTCATTTTGGCCATAACTTCTGCAATATTCAACATAGCAACTTGGTATTTGGCATGCATGTGTATCTCATGGACCTGCACATTTTGAGTGGTGTAAGGTCAATGTCAAGGCCATCCTTCAAGGTCAAACGTCAAATATATGAGTCAAAATCGCAATAAGGGACATAGTGTTTCACAAACAACTCTTGTTTTATCCTTGTTTTGCAGATTTTCATAAAAATTGTTTGTGACTTTTTCCTGATGATATTGAAAATGGCCAACTTGTGCCTGTTTTGGATACCATCGTTATTTCCTCATCACTTGGGAAATGCCGGGACCAGTCTTATTGGGAAATTAGCTTCTTTTTCATTCAAATTGGGAATTATAGCACATTCTTTAAAACCTGTAAATATGATGTCAAACAAAAAGTTTAAATTTAAAAATACTAAAAATTTATTGTTCTTAGCGTTAACATTTGCTATGTCTGTTGACACTCGCGAAAAGGTCATACGTTCAGCTGGTGCCTATTCTGGCACACAATGCATATAGAAACGATTGTAATGGAATCCAGTCAATTACAGCACCACCTAACGGTTAACAGTCACTGATTTGAAATTCAGTAGATGCTTTGCTAGAATGAAAGTCAAGTTATTTTAAAGCACATCGTAAATCCTTGAAGTGTTTATGTATGGATTTATTTTTTCTCTGATTAAGAATTTTTTTCCCTTCAAATTTGGAATAAAAGGTAAAAAATGTGATTGGGAATGTTACTGTTTTCCGGTATCAACTTTATCCTGCGAACTATGAAAGAATTCAATTAAATTTCCCCAATTTTAACTTTGAAAAGGAGTTACAGTGTGTGGACATCTTTTGTCATTAAAAGTTATCAGGTATTCACAGTCCATAAAACATTCCAATATGTTTTGGAGGGCATATTACTTTTAATGTTGAGACATTCGTTTTCTTCAGCTTGTTGCGTTACAACACGAGCCTTCATTGGATCCCAGTCACCCTGAAGCTTGTTCCCCAGGCTGCTGAAGTGATCCAGTTCTACCTGGTCTCTGAAATGGACTCTCCCAACACACCCGCTGAGCGGACCAGGCTATTGCATGCTTGGGTCATTGTGGCCAAGAATGTCCGCATTCTGACCGGGAAATCTGACCTTGTAAGTTGACTTTCAACAATACCGGTAATCAACAACATAAAAAGAATTGTCTTATAATAAGATTCATGTAGCAGATGATGGGGATAAGTATCTCATTCTTAGTTTAAACCTATTTATATTTTAGCTTGATTGTATCGAAAGCCTTAGGCTTATCTGAAATGCTCTCAAGTCAGTTTCCTGGGCCTAGATACAGTACTTGGTGTCTATTGGAGAGATCTTAATTAGGAACGCTCCAACAGTAGGGATCAAACACTTGACCTCCCGGTCTCATTCTTAATGACTATACATAAGAATTGTACAAATGAAAATAACAATAAGGTCGTTAAATTATTAAATTGTTATTAAGGGTTCAATTCTTATACTTGCTACCAATTAAATATATTTGAGCATTACTCTGGGAAAACAGGGCTTAATGCATGTGCAAAAAGTGTTTTTCTGTGAAGTCTACACATGCTTATCATGGACATCATTATCTGCTTTAATGGAATTTTTCGTTTAAAGGAAGTCTCTTCTAAACAAAACTCCAGTCTTGGCAGACAGTGAGGTCCCTGATAAGCCTGTGGGGACTACATGCCTGGGCTAATCTTGAACAAAACTTGATGCACATGCATTAAGGCCCTTTTTTGCAGAGAAAAGCACATTTTAATGATTTTAATCATGCTAGCTAGTATCAAAGTCCGAATTGTGCATACACCAAACACAATTTTAGATGGAGTCAAAGAATAACTTACTGTCAGTCAGTTTGTTGGTCATTCTGCATTAAATGTGATAAGTTTGTCTAACTAATTCCATATTACTCAAGTGATTAAATTGAAGCTTTAAATATATCAACACCATGAAGTGTTGATGTGCAAGACACTTTGAATTTCATACCCAGTGAACAAAACAGGGGGTAAATGTCACGTTTGTGACAATACTTGAGTAATATCTGAGATATCAGTCATGTTGGTGATATGTATATTTACTTAGAAAGCCCAAGGTTTCATCCCCACTATGGGTACATTGTCAAGATCTCAAAAGATAAAAAGAACTAGGTGCACAGGAGAGTGCATTTGCACTATCTTTATGATGCTATCAATGTGAGATATCTTTATGATGCTATCAATGTGAGATTAATAAGTTTGCACTATCTTTATGATGCTATCAATGTGAGATTAATAAGTTTGCACTATCTTTATGATGCTATCAATGTGAGATTAATAAGTTTGCACTATCTTTATGATGCTATCAATGTAAGATATCTTTATGATGCTATCAATGTGAGATATGTTAATGATGCTATCAATGTGAGATTAATAAGTGTTTACTATATGAGCCGCGTCATGCAAAAATGGGTCTTATGCCATATGCAGCCAGGGTAGCTCCAGACCAGCCTTGTCTTATGCCATATGCAGCCAGGGTAGCTCCAGACCAGCCTTGTCTTATGCCATATGCAGCCAGGGTAGCTCCAGACCAGCCTTGTCTTATGCCATATGCAGCCAGGGTAGCTCCAGACCAGCCTTGTCTTATGCCATATGCAGCCAGGGTAGCTCCAGACCAGCCTTGTCTTATGCCATATGCAGCCAGGGTAGCTCCAGACCAGCCTTGTCTTATGCCATATGCAGCCAGGGTAGCTCCAGACCAGCCTTGTCTTATGCCATATGCAGCCAGGGTAGCTCCAGACCAGCCTTGTCTTATGCCATATGCAGCCAGGGTAGCTCCAGACCAGCCTTGTCTTATGCCATATGCAGCCAGGGTAGCTCCAGACCAGCCTTGTCTTATGCCATATGCAGCCAGGGTAGCTCCAGACCAGCCTTGTCTTATGCCATATGCAGCCAGGGTAGCTCCAGACCAGCCTTGTCTTATGCCATATGCAGCTAGGGTAGCTCCAGACCAGCCTTGTCTTATGCCATATGCAGCCAGGTTAGCTCCAGACCAGCCTTGTCAGGAGCTACCGTGTCTGTAATGAGACCACGCAACATTGCATGACTTAATAATGGACAGAGTAGCTCCTAACCAGACTGTGCTGTTGCGAAGGCTGGTCTGGAGCTACCCTTGCCACATATGGCTTAAAACTAATTTTGGCATGAACTGGCTAATTTGTGCCTTAACATTTCTGTTTCAGTCTTCCCCATTGATACGAGAGTCTCTGTACAGCGCAGATGAGGATGTCAGGTCTGATGCCATATCCACCATCTGTAACACACTCAAGAAAGCAGGTATGGTCACAATGTGGAATTCAGTTAAACTGCTTTGAAATACAGTTTAGTAAAGCAAAGCACATTAACTCGCCCCCCCCCTCCCCCCCCCCTTAATAGGATACAACAACAACGCAAAATAAAGCTGTAATATTTGATGAAATGCAATGAGTTACCATTGTTTACCACTGTTCCAACACTAAGAATAAATGAATTTGTTAGTTGTTCAAAATTTTGAAGTACTTTCTTTAAAAAAATTATACATTTATCTAGGGGTTCTATGCATTTCTATATTTAATTCATGTTGTTGCATCAAGTGTTACATTCCTGTGTTAAATATTTTTCAAATAAGACACTTTTCAATTATGGCCACGTTTGTTCCAAAGCGTGTATTTTTTTTTATGAAATTAAAAACGCATTTTAATTTCCATAAATTCTGCCTACGAATTAACAGCTCTCATTTATTTCATGTATAACGTCGCGTTATCCTAGTGGAAATCATGGGATTTAATATTTGAGATCTTTACTTTTAGTGAGATAATTTGTAGTGAATTTTTATAAAATATGGCGATCATTTTCACCAAATTTGAACAAATTGTTCATACAGTATCTACATTGCTGCAATTGTTGAAAAAAAAGTAAATGTCCTTAAACACAAACATTCAAATACAAATCTATATGTTTTTAGCTCTACTGGCCGAAGGCCGGAAGAGCTTATGTGATGGTATGGTTTCCGTCGTCCGTCCGTCCGTCCGTGTGTGTGTGCGTGTGTGCGTCCGTTAGACATTTTCTTGTTTACGCGATAAAGTCCACAATTTTCGTCCAATCCTTTCCAAACTTGCACAGTCTCTTTATATCAATGAGGACATGAACCCTATTTAAAATGAGCAATATCGGACCATGAAGTACAGAATTATCTCCCCTTGAATTTGAGAAAATGGTGAAATTCCGCTTGTTTACGCGATAAAGTCAACATTTTTTCCCCAATTCTTTCCAAACTTGCACAGTGCCTTTATATTGATGAGGACTTGAACCCTATTGATTTTGAGCAACTTCGGACCATTAAGGCCAGAATTATCTCCCCTTGAATTTGAGAAAATGGTGAAATTCCATTTGTTTACGCGATAAAGTCCATATTTTTCATCCGATTCTTTCCAAACTTGCACAGTGTCTTAATAGCAATAAGGGCTTGAACCCTATTGAATATGAGAAAGATCGGACAATTAAGTCCAGAATTATCTCCCCTTAGAAATTGCGAAAACTGTAAAATTCTGCTTGTTTATGCAATAAAGTCCACATTTTTCATCTGATTCTTTCCAAACTTGAACAGTGTCTTAGTTCCAATGAGGAATCAAACCCTATTAAAAATGAGCAACATCAAAGCATTAAGTCAAGAATGATCTCACCTTGAATTTGAGAAAAACTCTAACCCTATTGAAAATAAGCAATATTTGCGCAAGAAGTCCAGAATACCATCCAAACTTGAACAGTGTTTACATATCAATATTGATTCAATTCTGATTGAAAATGAGCAACCTCTGGGCAATAAGATTTGAATGATCAACTCTTGAATGTGAGAAAATCTTGCAATTCCAATTGTTTATGCTATAATTAAAGTCAACAATTTTTGTCTGAATCTTTCCAAACTAGCAGAGTGTTTTTAATATTAATAAGGATTCAAACCCTATTGAAAATAAGCACCATTTAGTCAATCAGTCTAGAATAATCTCCCATTGAATTTGATAAGGTGTGATATTTAGCTTGTTTATGCAATTAAGCCTGCATTTTTCATCCAATTCTTCCCAAACTTGCACTGTGTTTTTATATAAATGAGGATTCAAACCCTATTGAAAATAAGCTACATCAGAGCTAGAGCTCCAGAATGATCTCCTCTTGAATTTTAGAAAATTGTGAAATTCTGGGTATGAAAGCGATCGAGTCCATAGTTATAATCAGATTCTTTTCAAAGTTGCACAGTGTCTTTATATCAGTGAGGACTCAAATCGTATTTAGAATGAACACCTGACCATGGGTTAAGAAACATCTCCCCTTGATATTGAGAACATTGTGAAATTCAGCATGTTTAGGAGAAGAAGCAGATTATTTTCAAACTTGCACAGCTCTGTATATCGGTGAAGAACGCAAACAGATACCATTAGAGCGCTTCAGGCCCTCATGGGCCTCTTGTTTTATTTCTTTGTTATAAAAGCGTAGAATCTATTTCAGCCAGGTGTTGATCACACATCGTCATCTTTTGATTTCCTTTTTAGTCTTTGATCTTCCGGGTTCTGGCTGTATAATCTGCAACACCCCTGAAAAACACAAAACACACATTGGTTAATAAAGTTGTTAACAATTAGCGCTAATCATCACTATTCTACCTAAACGAAGTCAACGGATTCGATACAGCTTAACTGCATTCGCGTTTTACAGGAATTGTCACATGTCAGTTAAGCAACTGTAAAATGTACACCCCTTTGTGTCAAAACTGGATTTATTTTGAATGCGAAACAGAAGCAGTATGTATGCATGGATTATGTTGGATTTCAATGTCTCATGTCAATTGTAATTCAGTTTTAATTTTCTTTAAACTTTGTTCATAATTATTCGTCAGAAATTTAAATTGGTCAATCGGTCCACTGACGAAATAGACGAAAATTAATGTTTGACGAATAATAATGGTTTCACAGTATTTGAAGGTATAAAATTGAGGCAATCCCTTTGAATTGCTAAAATGGTTGTTCACTTTACGAAAGAATTCTCTGAATGTAATACGAACAATATTTGTGTTATTTTAGAGTGTATATCTGAGGTGGAGAGTGGCTTGCTAAAGGACTGCCTGCCCTCCAACATCAAGATAGACTCGGCCCCTTTCAGACAACATCTGGGATCTGACATCAGGAAGCTCCTTGTGCGTCTCAGAGACAGCTGTGTCACTTTACTGAAGAACGCAGAACAAAACCAGGCTGGTCTCGGTAACTTTGCACTTGTATTATTTGCTTTGATTTTAATGTGCAGTGCGTATTAGCGCTTTGAGCTGTTGGATCCTTACATTTTTGTGCTCCCCGAAAATTTTCGGTGGAGCATTTAGTTGCCAGTTTGTCCTTCCTTCCTTACTTTCTTCCTTCCGTCACACTTTTGTTACAGTTTCTCATAGCACCTTCAATATTTTACAGATCTCTTACATATTTGTCATGTAGGTACCTTTACAGAAACACTTGTTACAGTCTTGTAGCATTATTAATAAACTCTTATATTTGGTGATTGATGTAAGAAGTTAAGATACTTTTAAAGTTTAAATTTTTCAGTAAATATATTTTCACAGAAAAAAAAAACAGTAAGGTGTTTATTTAAATGATGATCATTCCCAGTATTCTTAGCGTTTCTTTTATTATTCCTTCCAGACTGTGCCATCAACTTCGTTGACTGGTTACACAGACTGTGCATATCAGGACTGTTGCCAGGGGCCAGTTACCAGCGACGCAAGGGCAGTCTGGACTTACTGCACGTTGTGTATGAAACACTGATACATGAGCCTGACAGTCGACAGAGAAAAGGCTTTGTTCCTGGTTAGTATTTCAGCATGTGAAGAAATAGAAATAGTTGAATTTGTCTTGATATATATTTTGTATTCCCCCAGTAGAGTGGTATATAGCAGTTGCACTGTCTGTCCGTCCGTCCAACATTCCGTGTCCGTAGATTTGTCCTAAATTCTTTCAGATATTTACCTGCTTTTTGGTGTGTTAGTCTACCTGCATGACTTACATATCAAGTGTGAGTTTATTTTCAAATCCATATATAGTTATGAAATAACTACCTCAAGGTTATAAGTACTAATTAGTGATCATTTTATTAGAGATAATGACTTAAAAAGTTTTATAGAGTCTGAAGTAATTTATTTTCAACATTTCCTTATAATTATCCAAGAAAAACAAACCTACTCAATACCATATTAAATGTTTCTCACAGTGGGCCACATTAATCATATCAAAGGCAGTGACCGCAATCCAATTCTTTAGCCACACAATAGACGCTATGACGTCAGAGGTACGAGAAAGTAATGCAGATTGATTTGAGTGTTTACTTTTCACACCTCAAAATGACTGCCTCATGACCACTAAATGCAGGTAAAAAAGGCTTTTGGACTGAAATATACTGGCAGTTGGCCCCTATAGCCTGTTGAACGTTATATTAAGATGTAATAAAGATTGATTTTGGTCAGGGGGAGTCTAGACTGGCCGCTATAGACAGGTGACAGCTATACTCAGTTGGTGGCTAAGTAAGGTTGAACTGTATTTCTATCCCAGAGACAGCCCTGAGGTTGGTGAATCATGCAGGTCCACGCTGGGGCTTCTTTACTTCAGCAAACACACGCACACTGCTCACATGTCTCCTTGATGGGGCAGAAGAAGTAAGTATGTAGTAAGCATGTAGGGTCATTAGGGGCCAGCTAAATTAAGGTCACTGCTTCAAAAAAAATAAAAAAATCTCTGCAATGACTTCTGTAAGCATGGACACATTTATAATGAAATGTTGTATGGTGATAGCTTAAATACTGATTAACATCGGATTGCAGCTGGCTCATTTTTTTTTTTTTTTTTTTTTAAAGAACAATTCCTTTCAATAATTTGGTTTGGTAGGAGGTACATGTAGCAAACTTGCACATCTAGCCTGAGAATGCATTTGGCCAAGGACACTGTAACTAAAAATATACAAAAAATTGTGATTCAATAACTTGAGATTGGACAGAGGTTTGTGCTGTTAATTTGTTTGTATCTAGCTTACATGCAGACTTAGTGTGCAATTGCATTTGGGTTCAGTTGGGTCAAGGTCACTCTACTTAAAATAAAAAAATGGTTTCCTTCTCTTAAACATTTGATGGAAGTATTGCGCTGAAATTTTAACCATATCTAGCACTATTTCAGGCCAATCTTAAGATTGCATTTGCAGCTAGTCAAGTCAAGATTGCAATCACCATAGCTAAAAATAGAAAAAAAATCTGCTCATTAACTAGTGTTTCAATAGAGGCTTGTCCTGAAATTGTAGGTAGTTAATAAGCATACATTGTGTATGATTGCAAAGTTATTTAAATTAAACAAAATTAATTGGTAAAACATTGAAAATTAAATTTTGTGGCATGGCAATTATTCTTGTAATGTATAGATTATCAGGTTTAATTTTCATATAACTTCAGTAATTTTTTTGCCCAATAGTACAGCCTCCTACAGGATGTTTCCCAATTGCAAAAAAAAAAATGAGGCTGTTTCCCAATAACAAAAAGTAAAACAAATTCCCAAAAATCTGACCAAAATTTCCAAAAAAAAATGCTATATGCTATATAAGATTTTCCAATAAACTCAATAATTGGTTTATTGAGTTTATTATACAGCAATTTAATTCCATAGCAATTTATAATATAAATTTTAGAAAGCAGTTAAGCATGCACTTATTAACAATTGGTATACTGTTATTTATAATAATTTTAATAATGTTTATTATTTCCCAATTTTATGGTCTATTGCGCTTTTTTTCCCATTCAAAAAGGCACAGGCTGTAAAATATAAAGCGTAAAAAATCACTGAACTTTGTAATTGTTACAGATATTCATCTTCAAAGGTGTTTAAATGGATTATATAGATTTTTATTTCCATACAACCAATGTTTTGTGTATATTGCTTTGAATTGTGTAAATGTTAATTCAAAGGTATAGTGTTCTGTTTCATGTGATATAGCTGTCCTATGTTTTATAATAACTCCTCATCTACATTCAGATCCATTTTTCAGTCCGCATACCTTCTGCTGACAAGGTTCTATAGATGGCCCTTACAAGACAATGTGGCAACCCCAGAAGACTTGTGCTGCCACCTGGTGACAGAGGCACTGAGGCTGTGTAACAGCCCCAAAGGTCATGAAGGTCAAAAAGGCGCTGTGCTGTATAAATTGATCTTCCAAAAGTAAGTCATCAGCTTCAATATAAGTGAAGTCAATTACAACAGTATTTATTGTTATTATTATACTACTTTTAGCTCACCTGGGCATACATGCTCATGGTGGCTATTGGGATACCTAGTCGTCCGTCTGCACCTGAACCACCTGGTACAATTTTGCACAACTTCACAAGAATGTTCCTTCATTGGTCCTCTATGAAAGTTCTTTAACTCGTCCAGGTTTGTTGATTAAAAAGATCATTGGGCCCAAAAAATAGCTTTCAAAATGAAAATTTAATATTTTGTATGTAACATAGTATTGTGATTGTGTACAAAGTTTTTTCTAAAGGAGTCAAAAAAAAGCCCCAAACAAGGAATTTTGAGTATTATACCACTGAGCTACAATGTCTCAATTGAGCATTCAATGTGCTTAGGGTCATGAGGTTATTAATTTTATTGGGTTGTTGTATTCATGCCAGTGTTGTCAGATCATAAAATCCCAGTGTGTGCAAAATTGCCTGTCCGGCGGTCTTGACCAGCAAAAAAATTCCTTCTTGCTGGCATGTTTTCTGAATATTTTTGTCCAGGCGACAGGCAAAATCATTATTTGCTATCATGTACATGTCTTTTTTGGACTGGCAATTTTTTGTTTGGATTTTTTTTTTAAATGCCTGTCTAGATGACTGGCATTTTTTTTAACTATTTTGCAAAGACTGAAATGTGCACTAAAACGAAGATATCATAAAACATTCACTCTTGTTCCAGATATGTCATTGAAAGCAACTATGGTATCGTTATTGGAGTCAGTACCAACGGGCGTGGCTACAGTGTTACTGTGACGCCTGGTTGCCATGGTAATAATGCAGAGATGTTCCTGCGGAGCCTTCTGGCAGAAATGCAGAGATGCTTTGCAGAGGCGGAGAAGAACTTGGTCAAGGCTTCAAAGGAGTATCCAATACATGGCAAGTAGCAGAACCTGTATAAGCCACGCTCTGGAAAAACAGGACTTAATGCATGTGCGTTAAGTGTTCTTCCAGATTCCTGCACAGGCTAATCAGGGACAACACTTTCCGCTTATACTAAATTTGTGTTTAATAGAGACTTTCTTTAAACAAAAAATTCCATATAAGCGAAAAGCTTCGTCCCTGATAAGCCTCTGCAGATTACCGCAATACAGTGAGGTCCCATGATAGTGCTATGATATCAACACATATAACTTGCAAACAACCATGTCTTAATGGTCACTTAAAAGCCGTTTTTAGAGGTTAAACACTGAGTGTATTTAGAGAAAATGTATCCATCTTTTCTAGGACTTATATCANGACAGAAGCTGTTTGGCTGACTAGTTCTGAAGTTTTGCAAGTTTGCAAAAGTGTGCCTTATAATCATTACGTGAACCTGGTTAACCCTTACCACTCAGATACACACTTTGAGGCATTTGTAGTGCCTTAGAAAATCAAATAAAATTTAAGAACCTTTTTACCAGATTCAAGTTTTAAAGGCTTCATTTCCAACCTTAAGATACTTATGAGCAGCACACAGCATAAAACCTGAACAGCTCTAGTTACTCGCAGGCTGTTATGGTTTTATCCTGGTTGCGTATAGCCAATCTCACTTTGCTTCTGAGTGGGAAAGGGAAAGCAGCGAAATAATGCAATGTAGACCGTTTAATGCAATCTCTAATAACCCTTGAGGAGATAAATGCTATTTTAATATTGAACATTAAATAAATAAGCTGTAATAAGGTTCATTAGAAATGACCTGGCAAACAAATATGCTCATACACAGCAGGGCTTTTCATCAGGAAATTGGGAAGAGGCCCTAGCCTTTCAAATTTGAAATTTCATGTGCGATAATTGCTCATTTTGGGAAGACCGTGTTTTAAAAAGTTTTTGAAACAGGGTCTTTTTCATTGTGCAGAAGTATTAAAAGTCACATTGTGGTGCATTCTTAATCATATTAAAGCTCATTGCTTTCAATTTGGGAGATGCTCAATATGTCTAAGTACAATTTATTTTTTTACAATTTGGGAAATTCCTCTATCAAGTTTGGGAAAAAATGACCTTATTTTCATTTGGGAAGTAGCCGAATTTCTGCCTCTGTTATATGAGGGTGAAAAGCCCAGCACAGAATTTTGAGGGAATTTCATATAACTCAATAACCAAAGCAATAACGTGTTAATGCTGTTGGTAACAGTGTTTTTTTTCGTTCAAATTTGGGGCCTGTAGGGAGACTCATTCCCAATGGAAAAAAACTATATATTTTCCCACATGGGACCTAAAAATTCCCAATTGAAGGTTTCAAAAGAAAACTTAAAAAAACACTCAACATTAAGTTGATCTCCAATCAAGCTCTATAAGTTAAACCTAAGTAAATTTATTCAAATTACTTTTATTCTCAATTTTAAAGTATTTGTTAGTAAAAATACAACAACACTTATTTCCGATTTTTAGCCAAGCAGCACTTATTTTTCCCAATCCTAAGTGACCTGGCCCCATTCCCAAATTGTTGAAAATAAACACTGGGTAAAAACACCATGACTGTCCTGGCAATATGATTTTAAAACTGGTCATGAGACCCCTAACTTGGAAAAATTGATAGTCTCATTGTGCAATTGACTAAATTTTCAACTGATAAATAACTGATTTATTTATACTTGTATATAAGTTTATTTCTTTGTTTTAAAAAAACAGATACATGGCAACACCACAAAACAAGATTTAAAAATGTTTGAAGAGATAATAATTTGAAATATAATAATTATTTGTTCAATCCCACGCTTTAATTACATATTAGCTACCTACACACCTATGTCATGCGATATACCTTCATCCAATAGATCAGCCCAAGAAAGTAGTCAGACAAACAGCTTTTGCATTTGTGTGTGTATAATGAAATGGTTATACTTACACAAAGGTATGATTTGTTATGATATTACTCCTAGTTTTTCATAAACCCTTCTAGTTTTTTCCTAGTTTTCTCCTAGTTTTTTGTTCAGAGCATTCCTAGTTTTCTCCTAGTTTTTTGTTAAGGCCTGCTGGAAAACCTGTAATTTCAGAAATTCAGCAGACAACATTTTAGCAGACGACACATTTACCAGCATGCAAAGGGTTAATGCATGTGCGTTAAGTGTCCTTCCAGATTCCTGCACAGGCTTATCAGGGACAACACTTTCCGCTTATACTAAATTTGTGTTTAATAGAGACTTGATTGATAAGCCTCTGCAGATTACCGCAATACAGTGAGGTCCCATGATAGTGCTATGATATCAAAACATATAACTTGCAAACAACAATGTCTAAATGGTCACTTAAAGGCCGTTTTTAGAGGTTAAACACTGAGTGTATTTAGAGAAAATGTATCCATCTTTTCGAGGACTTATATCAGCCCTGACGGCATGTATTTGTGACGTGGGTGCCAGGCAAGATGCAGGGGTAGACAGGGGCACACTAGGAGTCTGTCTGGATCTGGTGACTCTTTGTCAGAACATCATAGACAAGATGATGTCTGTCATGGCAGGGGTAGCTGGTCAAGGTAAGTCTCAGTGGAGTTGAGTGTGTGTGTGTGTGTGTATTTCGAAGTTTATGAGGTCCTTTCTGAGCCAGAGAAACATAATGTGTTGACCCAGAGTGTGATCCAGCACCACTACCGAATAAACTTACAAGACACACTAAAGTTGGGACGAATTTTGAATTTTAGGCCGCAATTTTCAGCTATTTATTTGTTACTGAAAGATTTTTCAATTTTGGTGCAGTCTTGTGTTGTTGGGGCCGGGGGGGAAGCTGCAACACCCGTAAGAAACCCCACCTAGGTATGGTACAGTATGGTATAGTATACCAAACTCACACGCTGCCAGAAACAGGAATTGAACCCGTGTCATCTAGGTGAGAAGCGAGTGTACCAACCACTGCGCTAACCGATAAACCTCAGTGGAGTGGAGTGGAGTAATACAGGAGTTTATACATGCACTTGTTATATGTGTCTCTTTTTATGATGTTGTCGATAGGTCAATTAAAGCTCCTAATGTATTCATGTCTCAAAATATGTTCTAACACAGTTGCAAGCTGCCACCATACCCTCATGTATTACAGAGGCATGTCCCTCATTTGCTGAGATAGGAGAGGCCCTGGAGAACCTCTTGCTGGAGGGGTCTGGGGACTACACGGAGGGTACGGCACTGTCCCCAGAGTACCAGTACATGTTGTCATGGTGCTGGAACAACATAAAGGTAAAATGATGTAGTGAATGTGGCTCCAGATAAGGTTTGAGATTGAAAGTTAATGTACACCTTGACCTTACTTGTAAAAAGATTATTACCTGACTATCAGCTTTAAAGTGGAATTGTGACGAGTATGTTTAATCATATGGTAATAATTGTGAGGCACAGAACATATTTTCATGTAAAATTTACCACCAATCAATATGTAAATTCTCAATGCACGTTTACAAGAATATCATTCTTCACATTTTAGGAACAAGTAGTGTTTCGTTCAGAGTTTAAATTGAATTTCTAGGAGGCGTGTACAAGTCTAGGGGAGATTACTCAGATATTGGTTGCAAGAGCCACAGAGTTACCTCCATCCTTGATATCCAGCATCAAGTCCACATTTCTGGCTGTGCTCACCAAATCTAGACACAAGGTATGGCATATTGCTCTTGATCCCCCTTGAGCTTGTCTTGACTCTTACTTTTTTCCCATTTTCAAAGTTCAAGGTCACACCTCTATTTTAGTATGAAGCTTGAGATTCTGGGCCAAAAGCCCAACATGTTGCCAATAGACATTGCATACATACTCAAAACAACATTACGAAAAGTTAGTATGCAATCTTTTTTCAAATATTTACCAGTTTATGCATATATTATCACAAGTAAATTGTCATGTTTTTTTTTAACCCTTTGCATGCTGGGAAATTTGTCGTCTGCTAAAATGTCTGCTGAATTTCTAAAATTTGTATTTTCTTCCATTTTTTTTCAAAGAATACTATCAGAATAGCAAACAGTTTGGATCCTGATGAGACGCCACGTTCTGTGGCTTCTCATCTGGATCCAAACTGTTTGCAAAGGCCTTCAAAATTTGGTTCCAGCGCTCAAAGGGTTAAAGCAATGATGGGTTGAACTAAAGGTTATATCTCACCAACATTGACCTAACATTGACTGACATTTATGCATGAATTTATTAAAGAAGCATATAAATACATAAGTTTTGTTATTGGAATTTGATTTAAAAGAATATTACACTAATGTACTGCTATTTTGTCAGTTATCTCGTGAAAGATGTTCGCTAACAAAACCATCTATGAATATCAGACACAATTCAAGTGTATTATTTGTACTCACAAATTGCAGTTCACAAGTTCACAAGTTGCATTTAAACATTGGCAATCTACACTTGGTGATTTTGTTAAAACCAAGTCAAAGTGTAATCCATATTTGTAACAGGGAGTCATAGAAGGGTGTCGTAGTGCCTTTGTCACCTTCTGTTCAGCCTTGTTCAGCAGCTCGGATGAGTCAGTGTACAGCATTCCTGCAGGGATACTGCGAGAGGTAAGAACGCACATGATAGGTCGGGCTGTTCGTTCGGGATTGCTATTAGCACAAGCCCCCAAAGCCCTGCACTGTCAGTCAAAGACTTTTTAAAATTGTGAATTTTTTTTTATCAAACTGTTCATTATTTTAAAAATATCTGTTTCAAACTTCTGTAAAGTGTGAAAATTTGAGTTGCTTACTTCTTTAAATTTTGAAAATTTGAGTCTCGAACTTCTCAAATTTGTGAAAATAGGCCATTCTCTGGGAAGGAAAAAAAGCCCTGACTGTTAAACTTTGAACTGGGCTTGCTCAGACCCTTAGATGTACCGTTACATAGGTTTGCATTAAAAATTGTCTTGGTTGTATTTAAATTGGGGCTTTGTTGGTCGAACTGCTTTTTTTAATGACTTTTAAATGAAGACTGGTGCATGCATTATTTAGTTATTTGTATAAATTGTATACTTATATTGATTCTGTACACCTTTTGTTGATTTCCAATTTTGTGGATTTTATGTTTTTGCAATTGTGTAGCTTAGAAGGATAAAATTGTAAAGAAATGTATTTCACAATTTACTGTCGGTGTTATTTTTTACCAAAGAATGTAATATAAATGTTTTATCATTTAAATAATAAAACTCACCTTTCAATTGTGGTAAATTAGCTTTTTTTAGATTTTCAGTCTGCTACTGAATTTTGTACGAAAAGTGTCTAAAATAACAGGTATGTAATAAATTATTACATATAATAATACATTTAATTTTTTGCCTGCAGGTGTTGTTGAATCTGAAACAGAAGTCAATACTGAGTTCTGTGACCCGCAGATCCGCAGGTCTGCCAATCATTGTACAAGCCATAATTGTGAGCGAGAAACACACCAAGAAAGTGAGTGATGCACTGGAACTGAAATGATAACCTTCTTGGTGCATGTATAGAAGTTTCTTTCTGGGAAAAAGGGGCTTACTACATATGCATAAAGTGTCTTCCCATATTTACCTGTGCAGTCCACACAGGCTAATCAGGGAAGACACTTTCTGCTTGTATGGTATTTTTTGTTAAGGAAATCTCTTTGTAGCAAAAATCCAGTTAAGGCAGAAAGTGTTGTTCCTGATTAGCCTGTGCGGACTATACAGGCTTATGTGGAACAACACTTTACACAAATGTATTAAGCCCCATTTTCCAAGAGCGGGGTCATATGTTTTGCCAACCATAAGTGTGTTTCTATGTACACATTGAAAGTACTTTAATGGTTATTTTAACCAAGCAGTAAGAGGTATAATGGAGTCACCCTGTTAACCCTTTGAGCGCTGGAACCGGATTTTGAAGGCCTTTGCAAACAGTTTGGATCCAGATGAGACGCCACAGAACGTGGCGTCTCATCAGGATCCAAACTGTTTGCTATTCTGATAGTGGTCTTAGAAAAAAAATCGAAGAAAATGCTAATTTTAGAAATTCAGCAGATGACATTTTAGCAGACCACAAATTTCCCAGCATGCAAAGGGTTAATTGGTAAGTCCATCATGGTTTGTCCACATTTAATTGTAATAAGAATGTGAAGCTTGCATCTTCTACGTTTCAATTACATTGAAACTAAAAAATGTCATCACCTTGAAATCTGTATGTGCCAGACTTATTTACTTGTTCAATCATCCGTACATTCTTGAGTTATGTGCACTTGGCGTTAGCCATAAGCATGGCAGTAGCATAGAATGTAAACATTTTGTTGAGCGAACTTGCTCCATTTTTCAAGGGATGTAATAAAAGCTTCAAATCTATCATCACCATAAGGTGTAGATTCCGCAAGACTTTTTTAAGCCAAAGTAATCCCCATTTTTGTGTCCCCCACCTTCCATACATCATGGGGAATTATTATTTTCTAATGTTATCATTTTCGTTCTTTAAGCAAAACTAATCCATCCTGTCCCTACCAGTTTCAATAAAATGTTTGTTGACATAGATTCCAAGTTCAATTTTTAATGATTACGGAGTTATGGCACATGAATGATCTTAAATTGTTCTGTGAAGGATTTTCGCTCGTAACTCAAGATGTTTAATATAATTATCACACAAGTTCAGAAAATTAAGGAGGGTATGCTTTTCTCAGCTGAGTGTGATATTCAGCCAAATTTCAAAAGGCATCGTTGAGTTATGACATTCAATAGTTTTAATCTGATCTTCATCTACCTACATGTATATGAAAATGTACAAATCCAAATTATGTCATATAAGTTCATTTGTTAACAAAATGGGTCTAAACCCAATATGATAGGACATTTTAGCAGATTTTGTATAAATTATGTTCAAAGGTTTTCATCTGATCTTCACCAACATGAATACTAAAAAAATCAACGTTTACCAAGTTACACATATATTTATCAGTAGCACTTTTTGTTATCATTTATAATTGGTTGATACCCAGTCAGAAATTGTTCTATATTATCTTTCATTAACTGTTAGAATTCTTTAATAATTTTAATATTAGATCTTCTACCAAACTAATAGTTTTGTTTTCTTTAGAACAGTCAACTGTGTGAAGCCTTATCAGGTTTGTTTGACCTCTGCAAACTCCCACTTGATCTTGACCCCGGGGTTACTGACCTTCCCCAGGTGCACGGACTCAACATGCTCAACACGCTGTTCTCAGAGGCCAGTCTGTCGGGCTCTCTGATTGGTCACACCGGTCACGTAACCATCATGGTCGTCAGGCTGTTTGGGTCACCGTCTTGGGCCGTGCGGAATGCAGCCACTCGCTTGTTCAGTAAGA
Source organism: Dreissena rostriformis (assembly GCA_007657795.1). Taxonomy (NCBI): domain Eukaryota; kingdom Metazoa; phylum Mollusca; class Bivalvia; order Myida; family Dreissenidae; genus Dreissena; species Dreissena rostriformis. The sequence continues at coordinate 55,589 of VMBQ01002805.1, read as the reverse complement.
GATTGATATGGGTTTATAAAAGACTTTTGTGTTGAAGAGTTTCCAGTGTCAACAAACACCATTCTCTTTATTTTATGTTTAATTCTCATATAAATTGATTTTTGACAGGACATACATTCATTTGTGAACTGATGGTTACGTAATGGTTGTTTTGATAATTACATTTTATGGATATAGGTCTATACATGTATACAACTTGCTTGTCGAAGAGTTTCACTTACTTGCATGGATAAATTGAATGCAGAGGTGGGGTTTTGTATATCATTTACCATGTGCTTGTTTGGCTCGATCTTTTGGTCTCTAAAAGACCCTTTTTACAACTATTTTTACCAATTACCTGATATCTGGCAGTTAATAAAAAGATTTGTGTACAGAAGAAAAGCCATAAATCCATCTCATTGGTACACCAGAGAAAACATTAATATTAACTTAACTAAATTGTATGTGCATACACAAATTGTTAAAGAAAAACATGCTGTTCTATGTGCAAAACCATATCTTACAAATAAGAATGTATGGTTATGAATAGGAACATGATTTTGTTATTTTAGCTCATCTGAGCACAACGTTCTCATTTTGAGCTTTTATTTTTGCCTGTTGGTAGTTTGTTGTCTTTTGTCAATATTAACCTTGGTAACACTCCTGAGGCCTTACTTATTGCCCAATCTTTATGAAACTTAGTCCAATGATATATGAGCCGATTTCGAAACGGGGGTCACATAAGGTAAAACATAAGGTCACTAGGTTAAATTGAAGAAAAACTCTTGAACTCTCTAGAGAGCAGATTTTTTTGCCCAATCATCATGAAACTTGCTGAGAACATTTGTTCTAATGATATTTCATCTGAGTTCATAAATGGTTCCTGTCTGTTAAAAAAAAATTGGCGCAAGGAGGTAGAACAGTTTTCATTATAATATGGCTAAGTGAACCCTTGTTAACACTCTATACGGCATACTTTTGGACAATCATCAGAAAATGGTTCCAGACCATTAAAAAAATGGCTGCTGTGAGGGGCTGTCAGGTTACTTTATATGGCTTTAGTGAAACATAGTGAATTTTTTAGAAGTATCCCTTTTTGTCCAATAAAGAATTATGCAACTTGCTCAGAACTTTCATTTTATTAATATGTCGACCAAGTTTTGAAATTGTTCTATAAACGTAACAAAAGCTTCTAAGACAGTTCAGTTTATTTGTGTCTCTGGTAAGCTTTTGGCCCTCTTGGTTTTTGTTTGTTTGTTGTTTTTTTTGGGGGGGATGGGGGAAGTGTTGTCTCGTATAAGAAACAAGTTCGCTTTATCTTATATTCAATTTTCATATTAAGAAATTCTGTACATGACATAAATTGATTTCTAAACTAATGGTCATGTAAAGGTAGTAATAATATATTCACTTGAAATTTTATTGTGAACAGGTACACTGGTGACCAGGCTTTTTGGCCAGAAGAAAAGTCAAGAAAACAAGCTGGGTAACTCAGTAACTTACAAGGAATTTTCAGCCTATTACCCAGAGTTGCCTCCCTTTCTGCTGGAAGTTCTTAAAGAGGCTAGCCAAAGGGACCTCCAGAATATCTGTACAATACACCCATGTCTGTTCCCTGTGTTGACCCTCCTGTCTTGCCTCAGCCCGCTTGACTTTCAGGATGTCAATCTTAAAAGGTAAAACCAAAATAATAATTATTTTTGTATGCCCCCTTCTTCGAAGAAGAGGGGGTATATTGTTTTTGGCCTGTCCATCTATCTGTCTGTCATTCTGTCTGTCCAAAACTATAACCTTGGTTAAAGTTTTGTCATAACTTTTGCAATATTGAACAAAGCAAATTGATATTTGGCATGCATGTGTATCTCATGGAGCTGCACATTTTGAGTGGTAAAAGTTCCAAGGTCAAGGTCATCTTTTAAGGTCAAAGGTCAAAAAACATCATCCAAGGGAAGTTATAAGCTTTAAAGGGAGATAATTTCTATACCTGCCAAATGATAAATAGAAATTTTATTTCAAAGCGGCGCAGTAGGGGGCATTGTGTTTCTGACAAACACATCTCTTGTTGTTTTTTTTTTCAAAATGATATCGACTTAGAAATATGGAATGTTGCATGTTCTGATTAGTTTTTTTAACATCAGCCCTTTCTAGTTTGTTTTAATTTTTAATTTTTTAATTGATTTCAGATTCAGTAAAGTTTCTATGAAATTAGTTTTTTAAGCTTCATGGACTATTTTGTAACAAAGCAAACAACATCATTGAGTGACCCAAACCCTTATGAATGTGTTCCTAAGACTTGCATAAAGCATTTTTTATTAATGATCATCTGGTACTTTACAAAGAGGTCATTGCTCTGACTTTGTTGAAAACTTTAAAAGTACCATGTTTCAAGTGTTGCTACTCATGTTTAAGAGAGATGGATGTGTACAGGAGCCTTATCAAAAGGTTCACTGCCAGTCCTGTGTACCAGTTGCGCCATTTGGTGGCACAAGCCTTAGTAGCCATGGTAACGAGAGAGGACATGAAGTCAAGTTTGATGTCGTGTCTGCAAGTCGGCATCAGTTACTCTGGGACTGATGTCAATGTGAACAGTATCCATGGTGATCTTTTGTTTGTGCAGAAGGTTTTGGAATACATCTCAAGGTACTTCGTAATTTGAATTTAATATTTATGGTGTGAATATAATATAAGTGTTGTTCTGGGAAAATTGATCTTAATGCATGTGCCTAAAGTATTGTTCCAGATTCGCCTGTGCTGTCTACACATGCTTAATAGGGACAACGCTTTCGGCTGTTATGGAATGTTTTCGTATAAAGGAAGTCTCTTGTCAACAAAAATCCAGTCTAGTGGAAAGTGTTATCCCTAATTAGCCTGTGCAGTCTTCATCTGGGACAGTACTTTATGCACGTGCATTAAGCCAAGTTTTCTCAGAAAGGGGCTTATATTATGTTTTTAACTATGTTTGAAATGAAGTTGAAAATCCTAGTTATTAGATGTAAGCTGTCCAGTGGCAAACAGATGGTTTCCAGTCAATAACTTAAGTTTTTTATTGGCAAATCTTGATGAAACTTTGGATATAGCAGGCTTGCATGATGAGTTAGCTGGAGATTGTTTTTGGGACTTTATGGTTCATGGTCATGTTACTTAAAATAGAAAACTGTTTCTGCTCAATTACTGTAGTTTGGATGAATCTAATGCACTACACATTAGAATATGTAGTGTTTTTTTGTCCAAACATGGTGCACCATTGTCTTTGACAAAGTGCATCAAATGTCTGTGACAAAGATCTTTAAATCTTAAACAACTTGATCACCGTGAAATGTAGATATGCAAGACACTCTGTATCCCTGGTGATCCACTCATTCCTGAGTTATTTGCCCTTGATGTAGGCTAATAAAGTGGTGTGAGGGTATAAATTGTCACATTTGTGACAAATGTCTAGTTGTCATTGTTATTTTTCACTGCTGGAAACGATGAATTACAGAATAACATTACATTTCCCTATAAGCCACATAGAAGAATGAACTAATTAAGATCAACAAAGAAATAAAACTTAAAATATTTCTGGAATATAACCCCATTACTTGAATATCACGGCCAGCTAGCTCAGTGAATATCACGGCCAGCTAGCTCAGTGAATATCACGGCCAGCTAGCTCAGTGAATATCACGGCCAGCTAGCTCAGTGAATATCACGGCCAGCTAGCTCAGTGAATATCACGGCCAGCTAGCTCAGTGAATATCACGGCCAGCTAGCTCAGTGAATATCACGGCCAGCTAGCTCAGTGAATATCACGGCCAGCTAGCTCAGTGAATATCACGGCCAGCTAGCTCAGTGAATATCACGGCCAGCTAGCTCAGTGAATATCACGGCCAGCTAGCTCAGTGAATATCACGGCCAGCTAGCTCAGTGAATATCACGGCCAGCTAGCTCAGTGAATATCACGGCCAGCTAGCTCAGTGAATATCACGGCCAGCTAGCTCAGTGAATATCACGGCCAGCTAGCTCAGTGAATATCACGGCCAGCTAGCTCAGTGAATATCACGGCCAGCTAGCTCAGTGAATATCACGGCCAGCTAGCTCAGTGAATATCACGGCCAGCTAGCTCAGTGAATATCACGGCCAGCTAGCTCAGTGAATATCACGGCCAGCTAGCTCAGTGAATATCACGGCCAGCTAGCTCAGTGAATATCACGGCCAGCTAGCTCAGTGAATATCACGGCCAGCTAGCTCAGTGAATATCACGGCCAGCTAGCTCAGTGAATATCACGGCCAGCTAGCTCAGTGAANCCCCCAATTGATGGAGATAGATCTATCTTAAATAAGAAAGAAAACAAAACATGTAATTGCTTTTAATTGTAACGCATGTAGCAAACAGAATTTTACCAGCCATTACTTAAGTATTGTAAATTGAAAGGTTTTGTTTTATCTGTTGTTAACTTATTTTAGATATTCTAATACTTCTTGTCTTGAAAAATTGCGAGTTAAACAACTTCTTATTCCAGCGATTATGTAAACCTTGTATTGTCCAATTTGGATTTTACCAGAATATAAGCATTTTTTATCATGAAAAGGTTTAAGCATATAGTTTTTATGCTGCTCCCGGTAGGATGGCATATAGCAGTCGCACTGTCTGTCCTTTTTTCCGGCATTTATTCCACGTTCTTTCCTAAACGCTTTCAGATATCAGCCTGATTATCCCCCGCCAGAGGCGGAGGGATATTGTTTTGGCGTTGTCCGTCCGGCCGTCCGTCCGGCTGTCCGTCAGTCGGGCTGTCCGTCCGGCACTTTTGTGTCCGGAGCCATATCTTGGAAGTGCTTTGGCGGATTTCATTGAAACTTGGTTTGAGTATATATATGGATAAGAGGATGATGCACGCCAAATGGCATTGTACACCATCTGTTAATAACGGAGTAATGGCCTTTTGTATCGTAGTATGTTCATCCGTCCGATTTGCACCCATCCTTAAACAAAAATATATGTTGCGGGGGATATCAATTCTACGAATTTGCTTGTTTTTTATGTTTGAGTCTACCGGCTTGACTTACAGACCAGGTTTAAGGTTTGTTCCGGGCCATTGATTTTTGGTGAAGTTACGGACCTTGGATTTTCTCAAGAATAACAGTTTTTCTGCCTTTTTTATCTTAATGTTTTCAGATGTTGACCTGATCGTTTGGTGTGTTAGTGTACATGCATGACTTACAGATCAATTTAAGTTTGTTCCGGTCGATTGATTTTTGACAATGTTACAGGCCAAGGACTAAACAATTTTCTCAATTTTTCAATGTTTAAGGGGCATTGTGTTTCACAAATACAGCTACTGTTTCAATCGTTATGGTTGCTCTTACTTTGTTCTTTTTAAGAAGTATCTTTGTGTGTGCTTACATAGTTTATACCAATGATACCAATTTTTCGCGACACCCCCCTTTTTATATTCGGTAGGGAGACATTTACATTGATTTTGTATTGAAATCTTTCTGCCATCTGTTCGGATGTGTTTTCAGATCATTGGTGACAGTGTAGTCTGCCAGGCAGGTGTCCACTTCCTGTTGGCCAGCAGTGTGCATTCTGGGAAGAACATATGCTTTCTGATTGGTCAGTTAGTGTCAGCTGACAACCTGGAGACCAGGAAAGCCTGTCTGCAATTTTTATGTGATAGCTTAGCCACTGATGAACTGGATATTGATGACCCATATGAGATCATAGTAAGTTTAACTCTAAATTATATGAGCCATGTCATGCAAAAATGGGTCTTATGCCATATGCGGTCAAGGGCTATATTGTCAACAAATGAGACCAGTAAATCTTGAGTATCTTAATAATGGACAGCTTAGGTCCTGTCTAATCTTGATGAGCTATACTGTTCATATTTGAAATCTTATTCCCATTTTTAGCTCAACTGAGCGACAAAAAATCCTTTAGTCCGAAAGTTAATCTTAACCATATCTAGGCCAAGTTAAAAAAAGTATCACATCCAACCAAAACAAATTCACCAGGTCATATCTTTTGATATATATATTGCAACTCTATACGAGGTGAGCACTTTGGGGCCATCATGGCACTCTTGTCCCATGTTTCAGGACCAGCTTGCCGAAGCTTTCTGCATGGAAACTTACCTTCAGAACCGTTATCAGATCCTTGACCTGATTTCCACGTTGAACCTCAAGTATGACACTCAGAATCTAGACACCTTTGAGACGCTGGAGAGTGCCATGCGCAATCTGGACCCTCAGGTGTGGGACTATACAGGCCATTCCTCTCTCATGATAGTTGCCGAGGCGATTGGCATAGCGCACGATGGTTTTAAGATGGATATTCATGAGCTGTCAACAAACAGGTAAATGCAAGATTTTTTTTATGAAATAAAATGATCCGTTAAAGGGGAGGTTATCCTTCCGTCCGTCATTCTTTTCATTTGCCGGTGAAGATCTGCGACACTTATGATGAAACAGCATCCCTACAGAGTGGACATGCAAATGGTTGTCAACTTGTCCTGGTCCTGTGACATTTCAGGGAATAACATATCCTTGATTATTATTATGTCATATTCTCGTTGATATTTTGTTTGCGCACTAGATCTTAGTAACTAATGTCCCAAATATGATAAAACTTTATAAGCACTCTCAATGTTGGGAATTTGCAAATGTAGGTCATTTTATAAACGGAGATATTTCCTGTTAAATAATTATGTCCTCCCTTGTTTGATCTCGGACACAAATGACCCAAATTTTATGACACATCATATGCAGCATCCCTATTGGGTAGACATGCGTAATTTTAGGGAATTATTAATTTTTGAATAATAAAATATAAGATCACAGGAACTTATGATCAGAATTTGAAACAATAAATTTTATTTGCAGTTTCCCTACAGGGTGGACATGTGAATATTGGCTTGATGTGCTGCTCCGATGAGTTTTAAGGGACTTATTGCCCCTTTAATGGTTATTTGTTAAAACACAATGAACCCATACAATGACTTAGCACCCAATTGGGTGACATTCATCAGTTTCACTGATCTTCTTGTTTTGTATAATTTAATATAAACTATGCAGTAAGCTCAAAGTTTAGACTTCCAGGATGGTAAAGTTCAAATTGGTTTTTATGCTCCCCCGTAATTTTTGGGGGGAGCATATAGTCGCCACTTCGTCTGTCTGTGCGTCCGTGCACAATTTTTGTCCAGGCTATTTCTCAGCAACTAATGGCTGGAGTTCAATGAAACTTTATGGGAAGCATCACTACCAAGAGGAGATGTGCATATTATCAGCCATTTCTGGTCGGATGATTTTTCACAGAGTTAAGACCCTTTGAAATTTTCCATTAACTGTACATATGGTGCAATTCTTGTCTGAGCTATTTCTCAGCAACTAATGACCGGAATTCAATAAAACTTTATGGGAAGCATCACAACCAAGAGGAGATGTGCATATTATCAGGTTCTGGTCGGATGATTTTTTTACAGAGTTATGGCCCTTTGAAATTTTCTATAAACTGTACATATAGTGCAATTCTTGTCCGGGCTACTTCTCACCAACTACTGACTGGAATTCAATGAAGCTTTATGGGAAGCTTAACTACCTTGGGGAGATGCACATGTTATTAGTGGTTTCTGGTTAGATGATTTATTTAGAGAGTTATGGCCCTTTAAAAAATTTAAGTTGCTAAACCATCCATCATATTATTTTGTCCAAAGTTATGCCCCTCAAGACGTTTCCTTTTATCTGAATATATAGTGGAATATTGTGACAAAAAAAAATGGGGGAGCATCACCTGTCTCCGACGGTTTCTTGTCTATTCCAGTAAGAACTTTTACACTCATTTCCTTATGTTCAACAAGAGTTCCTGCAACAAAAGGGAATATAGTTTGTCTTTTTGTGTGATTTTTGTGTAAAAGTAATGATGCTAGAGTGATGGAACCTTACTTATAAGCCAGCATGCCAACTTGTGCACAGCCATATTTTGGTTCGAGTGAAGGGACACATATCTGATTACATATATTTGCATTTCAGTTGCTCGCCGTTAGTTGCCGAGTTCTGTTCCCGTGTGAAGAAGTGCAGTCTGGGAACTAATGAGACCGAGCGGCTATCAGCTGCCAGAGCACTGCAGATAGCTGGTTCCAGGCTCCTGGAGGTTACACCTCCTGGGAACCACACTGTGGAGTAAGAATTACCCAATTTTCATTGTAATCTTTTGTTTCTTAACCCTTTACCACTCGAATATGCACTTCGATGCTTATGTTGTCCCTTGGAGATCAAATTAAACTAAAGACCTTTCTTACGTTTTTCAAGTTTTGAAGGCTTCATTTCCAACCCTAAGGTACTGCTGAGCAGCGAACAGCATGAAATCTGAACAGACTGCGAGTTACTCCCAGGCTGTTCTGGTTTTATGCTGGTTGCATATAGCCATTTTGGATTTGCTTCTGAGCGGGAAAGGGTTGAATAACCAAGTTCATTGGTTAGGAATAAAAAAGTATTGGTTCTTTGATCACTCAATGAGAGATGTTGTTTTTTAAGTTAAAATTAAGAGTTACTGAATGTACATTGAATTATTTGCTACCTTGATTAACGAGGTGTATTGCTCATGAATCAGACAATATTGTTTCTTTGATCACTCAATGAAAAATGTTTATTTAAGTAAAGCATTTAGAATTTACAGTTTCCCATTACAATCTTTTTTTAATCTGACCATCAAAGCCTTAATTTAAGCCATATATGTTACATTATTTCTTGTAAAGAGTTATCCTGCATTTTAAAGTGATGTTTGTGCATATTACCTTTCAGTTTAATGAGCGCCTGCATGACACTGATTCAGGATGAGGACTCAGACATTCGGGCAGAAGCTTGCATATTTGTCTCACAGATTCTAAAGGATGCCAATATCTCACAGGTGAGAAATCAGTCCTTCAATCAGAGTGGCAAAACTTTGAAATTGAAAAATTGGTTAATTTCAAAACGGATGCCTATAGTAAATGCACTGTCTGTCCTTCCTTGTTCATCAGTCTTTCCTGCTTTTTGTGTGGAATAAAACTCGGGACATATTAAAGGGTATCAAATGTAACATTATATGATGATGGAGGACATTTAGAGTAAGAGTTATTTCCCAATGTTCTTGTGCAGAGCACAATTCACCTCGTATTGAAGGTATTTAAATAAAACTTTGTACATTGATAGATGACATTTAGAGAAAGTGCCGATTTCAAGAAACCTAACCCTTTCGTCAGTATTTTGGAGTTTTGGCCCTTTGCTTATCGTATGAATAGTGCATTTTATGTATTTTATGTGTGCAGCATTACTCTGCAAGTATTGAAGGTATTCAAATTAACATTTATGTATTAATAGATGGCTTAAAGAGAAAATGCAGTGCTTTTAAGAACAATCTCTTTGCAGTAAATACAGGGTTATGGCTCTTAGTTAATTGTGCATATGCCAACCATAAATTCCTATTCCATAAGTATTGAAGGGAATTTAATAAAACTTTGTATTTTGATATAGGGCACCGAAAGAAAGTACAGGGTGAAGGGCACAAGTGCAGATAATAACTATATTTTGATAGTATTTTGGAGATACATGTATTGCCCTCTGTTTGTAATGTTTAATAAAGTATGTCTGGTCCTTATAAAGTTGTTAATAAAGTAACTGTTTTGTTTCAGTATCCAAGTTTGCACAGCAATGTGTGTTTTACAGTAAGTATGTTTTAAAATAAAATTCACCAAAAATTATGTCAATATTAAATGTTAAAAAATTATAATTTGTTCTCTTCATTGAAATACTGTTTGTTGTTAGAATTATTCGTTTAATTCACCCAATGTTTTTTGTGAATGAAATATGTTGAACTGTTAGAGTTTCAAACTAAATTATGAAAATTAATTCCTCCGTTTTGTTTTCAAATTATATTACAGATACTCTGTTCATCCTCTTTATTATTTCCCAGGGGTTGCTGCAGTATTTCTCAAGCGCTTTCTCAAACTCCCCAACCTGTGTTCAGTTCTTCTTTATCCTTTTGACCCCCAAAACTGACCTGGCCTCAGTGCTTAAGGAGCGAGTAACCGGCCGATTTAGCCAACTGTTTGACCATGAGGACAACAGCTTCTTTGCGGAGAGGGTCTACAACAGTTTTGAAGTGCACAGGTGTATTAAGGTGAGTAGGCCTATGTCCAGGTAGCTTTATTTAGGTAGTTATGTTAAACATTTTTATTTTTATGCCCCCCTTCGAAGAAGAGGGGGTATATTGTTTTTCTGGATGAAGGTCAGTCTGTTGGTTGTTCTGTGTGCGTGTCGGTAGACCAGTTCGTTTCTGATCAATAACTTGTGAACGGATTGACCCATTGGCTTGATACTTCACATGTGCATTGGCCTTGGACAGTTGATGACCCCTATTGAAATTGGATCACTAGGTCAAAGGTCAAGGTCATTGTCACAATTAGTATGAAAATAATTGTTTCCGATCAATAACGTTTTAACAAATTAACCGATTGGCTTGATACTTCGCATGTGCATTAACCTTGGACAGTACATGACCCCTATTGATATTGGGGTAACTAGGTCAAAGGTCAAGGTCACTTCGGATCAATAACTCGTCAACCAAGTGACCGATTGACTTGATACTTCACATGTGAATTGGCCTTGGACAGTAGATGATCCCTAGTGAAATTGAGGTCACTAAGTTGATGGTCAAGGTCATCATCACAATAAGTGTGAAAATCAAGGCCCTGTTTGGGGGGGGCATATGTCTCCGACCGCGGAACTCTTGTTTAGCTTGATCTCATTGCAGCCAAAGGCTTATTTAAACGCTTTCAAGTCCATTTCCTGGGTAGAACCATTACTTGGTGTCTTTTGGGGAGATCTAAAGAGCGTTTCCAAAGTGACATGCTCCTGGTATGGCGGAAGCCAGTTGTGTGGAAATAATTTAAGATTGTAAATTAATTTTTAAAATAGTATTGCAATTTATTTATTTTTCCTCTTTGCAGATTGTGTAGTTTTTGGAAAAAAAGAAAAGACCCAGTCACACATAGTTTTGATAATTTAAGTGTTTTAATTATAAAGCAATCTCAATAATTAACAAATTGATAAGTTATTTCTTTTGCAAGCATGTTGTACTGGAACAACTTTTCAACAAAGAGAAATTGTGGGCCACCTGCATGAACGTGATGTTCATCCGGCAATCTCCTTCATAGTATTTTCTACTTGTAATTGTTCTCGTTTATGCAGGCTATTATGGAACAGTGTATCAAAGAAGGGAGACAACTACCGGTAAAAGTAGCAGACGGCGAGTTTAGCTGCCTTGTACAAAGTCTCGGTACACTTCATGGCCTACTGAACCAATCTAGACATGGTATGCAGCTAATGGTCAATTCAGAAGATATCAACACTGGTGTATATTTTGTTTGAAGATCACTCTGATTTCACATGTAATCTAGCTAAAAGGGAAGGATCTATTTCCATAAAAGGTGCATCATGCTGCTTTATAGACCCGGGCAGCAGTGTTAAAATAAGTTCTCTTTATATATTGTGCTGCAAGAAAAAACTTATGGGGAGGATATTATCGCGAAGCAGTCAATTTGTCCTTCGGTCACTCTTTTTTGTCTGGTCTGTTTATCAGAAATTGCTGGTTAGAATTCAGAACTTAATGGGAAGGTTGATTATCGAGAGAGGCTGTGTAAACTTCTAAGACATTTAGATTCAATGAATTGTCTCAAAGTTATGGGATTTCTAAAAGTATGGAATTCATTTAGAGCGAAAGCCTTTAAACGGATGTATTTGGTATTCTCAGCACATTTCTATTTTGTTTGTATTGTTAATTTTTCAGTAGAGGTGTTCGGCGTGTTCGATGACAGTGTTGTAGTTTCAAATACCCTGGAAGTTCTGCTCACATGTGATATTGTGAAACACTTGGACGTTGTTGAGAGTAAGACAATACGAGAATTATTGTCAAATTTACAGGTTTGTGTGTGTATAAATCAGCGTTTGACTGGATGACTAGTTATGTTGTATACATTTTATATTCACCCATGTACGTTTAAATAAAATATAATTTTAACGAATCCATTAAAATTGATGATGATCTTCTGAATTTTAGTCATGGAGATTTAGAAACTACCAAGTAATTGTTTAATGTGTTATTGTGCATGTAAATGTCTTTATGTTTAAATTTAGGAAATATTTCTTGTTGATACATTTGTAAACAATCTTCGACCAGTACAAACAATAGATCACATTTATATGATGATTTATTTTACTCTATACAACTGTTAAAAGTTGATTTGTTTGTTTCGTTTACAGGTGTCCAATTTACCCCCAGCTGTGTATACAGCCCTACTTTCAAGTCTTAGTACCAATTAAGGTGAATCGAGTTTCCTTGACTAACAGATACGATGGACGACATGAACAAGAAAAGACCATGTGTAGCCCTGTTGTTGACCAGAGATGTATTAAAAAAAAAAAAAAAAAATGCAATCAAAACAAAAAAAAACGTTTATTGTTACACCTTTACACACAGATATGGGTATACCAGTATTTGGAAAGACGTGTGGGCTATGGCGATGCATTTTTATGACAGACCACGTGGCTGAAAAACAAACATGGCCGTACAATTTGCCAAATATTTCCACTGAAGAGGAAAAGATGTCACTTTATAAGGATTGTTCGTTCACTGTTTTGGCACGTGCACTATTACCGCAGTTTTAAGCATTATCATATTGTGTATTTGTGTGGATATTGGGTAAACTACACACTAACTGTACAATTCAGAAAAAAAATCAATTTGAAATGCTTGGACATCTCTATTAATGTTTGAAAAGAGCAAATAGAAAATTACTGTTTTTATATAAGCTTTAAAATCAGTTAATATTTCATCATCAAATTAATATTTCATAATCAAATAAAATATTTTGTCAGTGGCGTTAGTTTTGTAATTTGTTATTCACAGCTATCTCTAGTTGTGGAAAATGATGACATTACATGATTGTTTTTTACACATATAAACACCGTGAATACGCACGTTTTAGGATATAAATCTTATCATCACTACAAGTCTCATTTTGGTTTCATGCGAGCTGAAATGTATGAGCACCGAATCCATCCATGAATCAGAAAATTGCCGCCCTATTTTAGCCTTAGTATCACACAGACATACCCGCTTCTCTTTGTAAGATATACTCTTGAAGTGCAAATATATTCAAACTCTATGGAACCAATTGACAACATTTCAAGAGAAACAACAATTAAAAGTAAAACTGTCTCTCTTAAATATAAGTTTCGGTGTAAATACTTTAAAATACCAGAAATTAATAACACTGTGCGAGGCCCCTCTGGCCCCTGGAGCATAATTTGAACAAACGTTGTAGAAGACCATGAGGTGATGTTAAAGACCAACGTTTCAGACCAGAAGATTTTCACAAAATAACCCTATAAGTTTTCAGTAAAACGGGTGACATCTAGGGCGTGGTCACTTTATTAAAAAAAATAAGTTTGTTCAAGTAAATTATATGGACACGATAATAAAAAGTCAAATCTATAAAGTTGCTCCCTTATTAATACATTTCCGTTATATAATAAAATATGGTCCAGGGAACATACGCAATGGAGACTGAACCTTAAACGATATACATGTAAGCACAGTTAAAATCAATCATTTCATGTCTTTTATTTCAATTGAAGAGCACTATTATGTTATATCATTACAATAGTCAAACTAATCATACCACTGTTTATTAAAGTAACGTGATTGAACACATACAGATGTTAAGCCGTTTACCAAATGTTCGAATGCCATAAACCCATATTTAAGCTGGTAACAGAGATATTTGATGATGGAGTAAAACTATAACAAAGTTAATCAGAACAGAACAGAAATCTCACAACGACTTGTACATAGTACATCGTCAGTCTTAACCATGTAATGTTAAACATATCAACAGGTCCTGTGAAAAGAAAGTGATTATACTATAATAAGAATTGTACATACTTTCTAACATAATACGTGGCAGTGGGGGTAAACTAAAAAAACGCATTTATACAACGAATTTATGTGACAGATATAAAGCTGTCAATATTTTTGAAAAATAAACTAATCAAAAATGATTATCTTATGTTTGCCACGTGGATTATTATGCTTATATTAGTAGAAAGAAATAAATCGCATACTTTGCATGGATTAAATATGGCGCCAAATTTAACAGTCAGTTCATCACAAGTTCAGTTGAAGAGGCACGTGTAACAACCTTTCTATGTAGGGCTACAATACTATGGCTAAATTGTATTGTAATATACTCGTATTGGAGATTGGAAAAAAAAGATATAGAGAATACTATGTTAGTGTGATTGTGTACTTAAATTTATCCCACGAATGAAGAAANAAAAATTCACCAAAAACTATGTCAATATTAAATGTTAAAAAATTATAATTTGTTCTCTTCATTGAAATACTGTTTGTTGTTAGAATTATTCGTTTAATTCACCCAATGTTTTTGTAAATGATATATGTGGAACTAATAGAGTTTCAAACTTAATTATGAAAATTAATTCCTCCGTTTTGTTTTCAAATTATATTACAGATACTCTGTTCATCCTCTTTATTATTTCCCAGGGGTTGCTGCAGTATTTCTCAAGCGCTTTCTCAAACTCCCCAACCTGTGTTCAGTTCTTCTTTATCCTTTTGACCCCCAAAACTGACCTGGCCTCAGTGCTTAAGGAGCGAGTAACCGGCCGATTTAGCCAACTGTTTGACCATGAGGACAACAGCTTCTTTGCGGAGAGGGTCTACAACAGTTTTGAAGTGCACAGGTGTATTAAGGTGAGTAGGCCTATGTCCAGGTAGCTTTATTAAGGTAGTTATGTTAAAACATATTTATTTGTATGCCCCCCTTCGAAGAAGAGGGGGTATATTGTTTTTCTGGATGAAGGTCTGTCTGTTGGTCGGTCTGTGTGCGTGTCGGTAGACCAGTTCGTTTCTGATCAATAACTTGTGAACGGATTGACCCATTGACTTGATACTTCACATGTGCATTGGCCTTGGACAGTTGATGACCCCTATTGAAATGGGATCACTCGGTCAAAGGTCAAGGTCATTGTCACAATAAGTATGAAAAAAATTGTTTCCGATCAATAACGTTTTACCGAATTAACCGATTGGCTTGATACTTCGCATGTGCATTAACCTTGGACAGTACATGACCCCTATTGATATTGGGGTCACTATAGGTCAAAGGTCAAGGTCACTTTGGATCAATAACTCGTCAACCAAGTGACCGATTGACTTGATACTTCACATATGAATTGGCCTTGGACAGTAGATGACCCCTAGTGAAATTGAGGTCACTAAGTCGATGTTCAAGGTCACCATCACAATAAGTGTGAAAATCAAGGCATATGTCTTCGACCGCGGAACTCTTGTTTAGCTTGATCTCATTGAAGCGTAATGCTTATTGAAACGCTTTAAAGTCCATTTCCTGGGTAGAACCATTACTTGGTGTCTTTCGGGGAGATCTAAAGAGCGTTTCTAAAGTGACATGCTCCTGGTATGGCGGCAGCCAGTTGTGTGGAAATAATTTAAGATGGTAAATTAATTTTTAAAATAGTATTGCAATTTATTTATTTTTCCTCTTTGCAGGTTGTGTAGTTTGTGGAAAAAAAGAAAAGACCCAGTCACACATAGTTTTGATAATTTAAGTGTTATAACTATAAAGCAATCTCAATAATTAACAAATTGATAACAACTTTTCAACAAAAAGAAATTGTGGTCCACCTGCATGAACGTGATGTACATCTGGCAATCTCCTTTATAGTATTTTCTACTTGTAATTGTTCTCGTTTATGCAGGCTATTATGGAACAGTGTATCAAAGAAGGGAGACAACTACCGGTAAAAGTAGCAGACAGCCAGTTTAGCTGCCTTGTACAAAGTCTCGGTACACTTCATGGCCTACTAAACCAATCTAAACATGGTATGCAGCTAATGGTCAATGCAGAAGATATCAACACTGGTGTAAATTTTGTTTGAAAATTACTCTGATTTCACATGTAATCTAGCTAAAAGGGAAGGATCTATTTCCATAAAAGTTGCATCATGCTGCTGTATAGACCCGGGCAGCAGTGTTAAAATAAGTTCTCTTTATATATTGTGCTGCCAGAAAAAACTTATGGGGAGGATATTATCGCGTAGCTGTCACTTTGTCCTTCGGTCACTCTTTTTTGTCTGGTCTGTTTATCAGAAATTGCTGGTTAGAATTCAGAACCTAATGGGAAGGTTGATTATCGAGAGAAGCTGTGTAAACTTCTAAGACATTTAGATTCAATGAATTGTCTCAAAGTTATGGGATTTCTAAAAGTATGGAATTCTTTTAGAGCGAAAGCCTTTAAACGGATGTATTTTGTATTCTCAGCACATTTCTATTTTTTTGTATTGTTAATTTTTCAGTAGAGGTGTTCGGCGTGTTCGATGACAGTGTTGTAGTTTCAAATACCCTGGAAGTTCTGCTCACATGTGATATTGTGAAACACTTGGACGTTGTTGAGAGTAAGACAATACGAGAATTATTGTCAAATTTACAGGTTTGTGTGCGTATAAATCAGCGTTTGACTGGATGACTAGTTATGTTGTATACATTTTATATTCACCCATGTATGTTTAAATAAAATATAATTTTAACAAATCAATTAAAATTGATGATGATCTTCTGAATTTTAGTCATGGAGCTTTAGAAACTACCAAGTAATTGTTTAATGTGTAATTGTGCATGTAAATGTCTTTATGTTTAAATTTAGGAAATATTTCTTGTTGATACATTTGTGAACAATCTTCGACCAGTACAAACAATAGATCACATTTATATGATTATTTATTTTACTCTACACAACTGTTAAAAGTTGATTTGTTTGTTTCGTCAACAGGTGTCCAATTTACCCCCAGCTGTGTATACAGCCCTACTTTCAAGTCTTAGTACCAATTAGGGTGAATCGAGTTTCCTTGACTAACAGATTCGATGGACGACATGAACAAGAAAAGACCATGTGTAGCCCTGTTGTTGACCAGAGATGTATTAAAAAAGCAAAAATATGCAATCAAAACAAAAAAAAAAGTTTATTGTTACGCCTTTACACACAGATATGGGTATACCAGTATTTGGAAAGACGTGTGGGCTTTAACAGACCACGTGGCTGAAAAACAAACATGGTCGTACAATTTGCCAAATATTTCCACTGAAGAGGACAAGATGTCACTTTATAAGGATTGTTCGTTCACTGTATTGGCACGTGCACTATTATCGCAGTTTTAAGCATTATCATATTGTGTATGTATGTTGATATTGGGTAAACTACACACTAACTGTACAATTCAGAAAAAAAAAAATTGAAATGCTTGGACATCTCTATTAATGTTTGAAAAGAGCAAATGGAAAATTACTGTTTTTATATAAGCTTTAAACTCAGTTAATATTTCATCATCAAATTAATATTTCATAAACAAATAAAATATTTTGTCAGTGGCGTTAGTTTCGTAATTTGTTATTCACAGCTACCTCTCTAGTTGTGGAAAATGATGTCATTACATGATTTTTTTTACACATAAACACCGTGAATACGCACGTTTTAGGATATAAATCTTATCATCACTACAAGTCCCATTGTGATTTCCCTATCGCTGAGATATATGAGCACCGAATCGATCCATGAATCAGGAAATTGCCGCCATATTTTAGCCTTAGTATCACACAGACATACCCGCTTTTCTTTGTAAGATATACTCTTGTAGTGCAAATATATTCAAACTCTATGGAACCAATTGACAACATTTCAAGGGAAACAACAATTAAAAGTAAAACTGTCTCTCTTAAATATAAGTTTCGGTGTAAATACTTTTAAAATACCAGAAATTAATAACACTGTGCGGGGCCCCTGGAGCATAATTTGAACAAACGTTGTAGAAGACCATGATGTGATGCTAAAGACCAAAGTTTCAGACCAGAAGATTTTCACAAAATAACCCCGAAGGTTTTAAGTAAAACGGGTGACATCTAGGGCGTGGTAACTTTTTATATTTTTTTTTTAAATAAGTTTGTTCAAGTAAAATATAGGGACACGATAATAAAAAGTCAAATCTATAAAGTTGCTTCCTTATTAATACATTTTCGTTATATAATAAAATATTCACGCAATGAAAATGAACCTTAAACGATATACATGTAAGCACAGTTAAAATCAATCATTGCATGTCTTTTATTTCAATTGAAGAGCACTATTATGTTATATCATTGCAATAGTCAAACTAATCATACCACTGTTTATTAAAGTAACGTGATTGAACACATACAGATGTTAAGCCGTTTACCAAATGTTCGAATGCCATAAATCAATATTTAAGCTGTTACAGAGATATTTGATGATGGAGTAAAACTATAGCAAAGTTAATCAGAACAGAACAGAAATGTCATAACGACTTGTACATAGTACATCGTCAGTCTTTACCATGTAATGTTAAACCTATCAACAGGTCATGTGAAAAGAAAGTGATTATACTATAATAAGAATTGTACATACATTCTAACATAAGACATGGCAGTGGGGGTAAACTAAAAAAACGCATTTATACAACGTATTTATGTGACAGATATTAAGCTGTTAATATTTTTGAAAAATAAACTATAATCAAAAATGATTTTCTTATGTTTGCCACGTGGATTATGCATATATTAGTAGAAAGAAATAAATCGCATACTTTGCATGGACTGAATATGGCGCCAAATTTAACTATCAGTTCATCAAAAGTTCAGCTGAAGAGGTACGTGTAACAACCTTTCTATGTAGGGCTACAATACTATGGCTAAATGGTATTGTCCTATACTCGTATTGGAAATTGGAAAAAAAAAGATATAGAGAATACTATGTTAGTGTGATTGTGTACTTAAATTTATCCCACGAGTGAAGAAAGGTTTACACGGCGAGGCTCTGCAGTA
This sequence comes from Dreissena rostriformis, assembly GCA_007657795.1. Classification (NCBI taxonomy): domain Eukaryota; kingdom Metazoa; phylum Mollusca; class Bivalvia; order Myida; family Dreissenidae; genus Dreissena; species Dreissena rostriformis. Next base: position 36,664 of record VMBQ01002805.1, on the reverse strand, counting down.
CCCCTCTTTCTCTATGGCGTCAGTAAGACACGGTCCACAACAATGTTTGATGGCAGACATTTTTACGAAAATTAGCAGAGCTTCGAATGAGTGTATGGGATGTGAAGATTTATTCTTTATTATAGTCTCAATTACATACAATACAACAATACAAACATTCACGTATATATATACAACAGACAATTGTATGTAACCTTTCTAGATTAGAAATATCAGAGACTTTTGCATTTCTAATCATATAAACCCATATATATATACATGTATAAAATCACCAGAGTTCCAACTCTGTTCAAAACAGTTCTATATGACATGATAAACCTAAGAGGCTGTTGCTTATCCTTTTTTAAAACATCGTTAAACAATTGATTTAAAATATTGAGTTCAAATAGGAGCACTAATGCGCAATTAAGAAATTGTTTAGAAAATCGAGTATTACCCCGATCAGATAGTAGATGACCTGATTAGCAACAACTTCTTAGAAGCCTCTAAATATACATTATTGTTACTTAAAAACAACGAAAAGACATTATTTACAAGTATATAAAAGACGACGTTTTAAAATATCATAACAGGTTTTGGAACAACTTCTTATCATTAGTGGGGTTGTGAAGAGAAAAACTAGTTGATCGTTTTTAGAAATAGATAGAAAGTTAGGATTTACACTTACTGCTTTGTCAAATAATATATGTCTTAAGTCATGATACAAATAACAATCAAGAATAACATGGCTCTCATCCTCAACATTATCGCATAAGGGGCACTTCCGGTCTAGTACGTCCAGCCGCTCGTATCGCCCGGTTTCTATTCGCAGAGGCGCTACACCACAACGGAATTTACTAAATGCAGCCCGATGATACGGAGACATTATAAGCTGACAATAAGATTTCGTACTAAAACCGTCCTCAAATAGGCGATAAGTACGCAACTCATTTCTGCCATTTCCATTCAATAAAGCATGTTTCGGTAAAGCTGACTCGATATTTATGTATTGTTGTTATCCATTTGTATTAAACATATCAGTGACAATATAATACCAATTTCTACAAGACCTTCCAACCTAAGACTTAGCCCAGAGTGCAACACGCTTATTAATTCTAAAATCATTCATTATTGATAGACGTGCCCAATACAAAGAAATGGATTTCCATTGCCTAATTTCCGGAGGCACCCACCCCATTTCACCCGAGACTGCAATGTTGGGAGTATATCTTCCGACGCCCAAAAAGAACCTCATTATTCGATATTGAACGGCATTGATACACGAATAAGAAGGGTAGCCCCAAATGGCAGCTCCATAACTAATAATAGGCCAAACAGAACTATCGTATAGGTGTGTAAAAACATTAAGTGGAAGTCCACCAACTGATTTGCATTTTGGAATCAACAGACCAAGTGCACGGCTTGCACTCTGAGCTGAATGTTTGCGTATTCGTAATCTGTCATTTTAGCTGAAAGATAACGCTTAATCAGCCTTACAAATAATGATCAGATAGTTTATTGAGCAATGCACGTGTCGGCCTTCATAATCATCATCATATTGTTCATATGCAGAATTATCATCACCAACTTCTTTATCTTTATTTACATACGAGACATATAAACCTTACGTACATTAACATGTTTCAAACCGTGGTAATTATTCATAAAATAGGCGATTTTTTTACAGGAGTTCCCATTACTGCTTAATGATGAATATTGATTTATCAACATTAGAATGATCAAGATTAATTAAGTTGATTCTATAAAGAACAGTGTTTTCGGTTTCATTTAAGTACAAATTCATGGCTTAAAGCTGTAAAACAGCCTCAACTCACGTGGACTCATAACAACACATTGTTCTGCAAATAAGTATATCATTAAACTATTGATATATATTACTTTAACAGTTGATAACTTAAGATTAGTTGAAACCTAGTTATTATGGCTTATTGAAACGCGCTCAAGTCGGTTTCTTGATTAGAGCAAGTACTTGATGTTTGTTGGGGGTGATTTAAAGAACAAGAATGGTCTCACAGTGGATTTCGAACCCATGACTTCCCAGTCTCTAGGCGAACACCATATCCAAAACGTTTCGGCGACCTCTTTGTTAAGTTTAAAAATTGTGTACTCATTTTGTCCCATGTTCCAAAGAGCGTTTAAGTGCATCGTGTATCGAATTCCTTATATAAAAATTGTGTACTCATTTAGTCCCATGTTCCCAAGTTATGATATCGATCACATTTGTTCGTATTATACAGTTTTGTATTGTTTGTTTTATAAAATGCGTTAAGTACATCGTGTATCGAATGTATGATATGATGAATGGCCTACATTTGTTCTTTAACAGTTGAAGTGAGCTTTAACCAATTGTATATTATTTGCCTTATTTTCGTTTAGATATACTTCATAGGTCCGACAGCTACATTAATACTTCGGATTAGGTACTTGAATAACCATAATTACAATTAGTAATCATTTAAAAAAGAAGCATATATGTTTTTCAAACATCTGCCTCATTAATATTATTTTTATCTTAAATCACATGTCGTTACATAGATAAATGGAAATGTCAATTTTATCGGATACTAGTTTTGTAGGACTTTAGTTCTGCACTTTACATCAGAAATTTATGTTATTGGACAAGAAATGATCACAATTTTAAATATTGTTCTTACATAGACTTTTCACCATACGGTGGCTGAATTGCAACCATAACCAATTAAACGTTTAAGAAACTCATGGTTCTATATGAAATTATTCTTTTTTTTTAAACAGAACATTATGGTCCGTTAGTGCATGTCTAAGACCTTGGCTTTGAACAATTAACAACGAAACCAATTTATGTTTTCTTATCAGAAAGTAATGAATCTTTTATCTTTTAATACATTTTATATTTCAAATATTAAGACAATGCCAACCTTTTCTGCATCATCGATGGCTAGTCTTTCGATAATGCATGACATGACTGAACTTGAAATAATTAAATTAAACCACATAGCCAACACATCGATAGGGATGCTCCTTTTGATATGACCTCCCTGCAAACTAAGACGTAAAAAGTTTACACATAGGAGTTTTTTTGTTAATACCAGAACTAGGTACTTTTATGAATATTGTGTTTTAGCATAGTCTTAGTACACTTTCTTTTCTCCAGGTTAGCAATTGTAATCAGTCCTTATCCGGCGTCGTGGTTTTTGAGATGCGCGTTTTGAATCATCAACCTTTACATATATACTACCCTATAGTCTAAATTATTCATGCAGTATTGATGAACCTTGGTCAGAATGTTAATGAAGGCCATGTCCGACGCTGGGTCACGTGTGTAAAACATATATATAATGTGAACACATTTTCGAAACAATCTGCATTACCATTCGAGAGTGCACATTGTTTACCGAGTCTTGATTAGCCTATGTCAGAATGTTTGTCTTAACAATGTATTGTAGTTGTATTTCTTTTGACCTTGCAGTCAAGGATAAACCATGACCCATGCAAGCACTTATTTCCGATTGGGTCCTTTAGGTTTTTTGCTGAAGAGACAGCAATCAGAAGAGACAGTATTGAGATACAAGGAATCTGGGTGCGATACCCTAGCTCTTTGCGAATAGATCCCTTGTTTCTATTAAGTGCTCAGTGTATAACACCGATACACGCGAGAATTACATGGGTTTCATACCAGTTCATCTCTAGTTGGGTGGGAAACACTTGAAGCATTTCTGAAATTTCCAGTGTCTTGGCCAGGGATTGAACCCACGACCTCTGGAATGGTAGACCAGAGTATAACCACTCGACTACCGCACCACCCACAATAGCTAGGTCTAGTCATGAATATAGGTTGCGTATGTCCAGAAACTAGGTAATGTGGTCAAATTGTAGGGAAAAAAATTGTAACTTCTCAAGATGTTCCAATATTCATAACCAAATCTTGATAAAACGTGGTCACGATGTTATTATTATCTTAGACGATTTTGAATCATGGTCAGGTGCGTCTAAAATACCTGGTACAAATCATAGAAAAACTTTATTACCACATTTATGACTCTTTATTGATGTAACTTGGTAAGAATGTTGACATTATAATATATTAACCAATTTTGGATCTGTATCAGGTACATCTAAAATCTCGGTCAAAACATTAAAACATGGAGAACAATTGCTAACGACTTTAGAAGCCACATAACTGACTTAATTTTGATGTACCTTGGTGAAAATGTTTATATTGACAAGCTTTAGGCAAACTTCTAATCTGGATAACTACCGTGACAAAAAAATCTAGGTAACCCAATCTAAGAGAGACAGTGTAATCACTTTAGAAGCCACATGTATGATTCAATCTTAATTAAACTTGGTCAGAATATTAATCTTTTCAATAATCTTTTCAACAAGAACAAAACTGGGGTCGCCGCTTTCAAACAGTCAATGCAAAAGCGCATGGGGTTTGAAGCGGTTAAAAGGATTTCCACATCTCACAATTGGTCAAGAATTATTCTTTAAACCTTAAATTGTACATACACTTTAAACTTATTACATCACAATTAATTATTTAAATTAAATAGCAATACAATATAATACGATATATGCGAGTTTTATACATATATTTATATGATACGGTAATACAAAGAGTGCATTCATCATTCATATACATTATGCATAGCATGTATACAACATCTGTGGATACATCAAAGCTCTAAAATCCTTACAATGAACCATTAAAATTGCAACTGATTTACAAAATATATAATTATTTTAAAAGATCGTCCTTGATATTCGGTACGTATTTCGGACAAACAAAGTATGAAATTTCATTTTATCTTTCAGAAAAACTTTATGTACAATAACATTTCAGTTGATCATATATAACATAAACAAGGCAAATATGGAAAAATAATTGCACAATGACATCAATTATGAAAAATTGCCAGGAAAGCCTATATCAATAACTACTATAATATCACAAATTACATTTATAATCAATCAGTCTTTATAAAACAAGCACTTTGCATAAAGATGTTTTAAGACAATATATGAAGTAAAACAAACCGTGTCTACCATTCGATTGATTTTCAAAAACGACATAATATGTTTATAGACATGTTATACAACTTTAAAATGTTGTGCATGCTTTTTGAATTATTGACTTAATTTGTTAAAAGCGGAATAAGCAAATAAAAGAAGGAAATACACCAGTGCATTTATTTCTTGTCTAGAAAAGTGTCACAGACAGTGATGTCCATACAATGCATGATCGAAAACAGACAAATCCCCTATATGCTCTACAGAAAACAAAAAGACAAAGGGCCAATTTCAGCCAAAACTAGTCGTAGTCGAACATCCTGTCTAAACGATCATCTCACAAATTAAGTCATTATGCTGCGAACATTTGAACGAAATAGATAAACTGAATCCATAATTCTGCCAAAACTCGACGCAGCCATAATCGGTTTCTTCAAANAAGTTGCTTGTTGAGCCTGGAGGCAAATAAGTCAATTTCAGGCATTCCAAAGCATTTGGTTATCTCATTAAATAACACAGTATTTAACATCCACTCTGTATTATCTTGAAATTCTCTAGAAAACTTATCTGCAGAATTATCAACACCAGGAATATGGGTGGCAGACAACCAGATATTTTTCTGACAACACCATGACCAAATATCATTTGCCAAGGCATTCAAAAGTTCTATTCTACCCCCCATATTATTGAGATATGCCACTGCACACGTATTGTCTGATCTAACTTGTACATGACAATTTTCAATGGATTTGCAAAATGACCTTAGTGCATGAAAAACAGCTAACAATTCCAGGTAGTTGATGTGATTTTGGGACTCAAGGTCTCCCCATCTACCTCCAATTTCATTTTGCTCACAAACAGCTCCCCAACCATCATTTGAAGCATCACAAGTGATTACTAAACTTGGATTTGCGTGAATGATTCTCCTTTTCTGGTGAGCAAGATTATCAATCCACCATTGGAGCTCATTTTTAATGCCCTGAGAGACATTCATCCACAAATCAAAATCACCCTTCATGTTTTGTAAAGCCAGGATTTTTTGTCTCTCAATAACTCTATAATGAAGGGGAGCAAATTCAACAGCAGAAAAAGTTGAGACCATGAGACCCAAAACCCTAGCAACTTGTCGAATTTTTGCAAAAGTCATGTTTTGCAATTCTGAACATGCTTGGACAATGTTTGCAACTTTTTCTTTGGGTAAAGTTACTGTCATGCTTACAGAATCAATTAGATTCCCAAGAAATATTATTTGTTGTGTAGGGACCAGAACAGATTTCTGTTCATGTGTAATGAAACCTACATCAGTTATCAACCTGACAGTATCTTTAACATTTCTTTCACAATCTTGCATTGTGTGTGCTAAAATTATTGAGTCATCTATGAACCCAGAAATTGTGATACCAAGCATGCGCAAAGATGCAAAAACAGGCTTAAGCAGGCGAGTAAAGCTTATTGGCGCCGATGAAATACCATTTGGAAGGCATTCAAACTGGTAGATTTTGCTCTTAAAGATGAAGCGCAATTTTACTTTGTGTTCCGGTGCAATAGGCACTGAATAATATGCATGCCTTAAATCTACTGATGCAAAATAACAGCCAGGAGTGACTAGTTTGAGAACAGATTCAAGGGTATCCATTTTAAAATGGTGGTACTCGATAAATTGATTTAAATCTTTTAAATTCAATATCAGTCTACATGTACCATCCTTTTTCGGAACAGTGAAAATTGGAGAAATGAACTCGTTAGGGTCATGTTCAACTTGGGTTATAACTTTCATTGATAATAGTTCTTGTATTTCGTGATCAATTTGATCACTTTCATTAGAAGAAAATCTGTTTGCTTGACAAAATGTCTTAACTGGGTTTACATTATCAATGAACTTGATGTGAAAATGCTCCACCATATCCAAAATGGATCCATCACTAGTTATTTTTCTCCAATTTTCAATAAAATATTTCAATCTACCAGCTTCAAAGGTACTAACCTTGTTTATTTCCTCGGTGCCAATGCTCGGCCGTTTTTTGAAAAGCCAGCATCACCACGGCCTCGACCACGAAATCGGCCTCGACCTCTAAACCCCGATCTGTATGGATGGGGACGACGGAAGTCACGTCCTCTGCCAAACTGCTGCCCAATGCGGCCAATTTTGTTGAGATCGTTTATCTCACGAACATTTCTGTTAACGTCATTGTCATCCCCGTACAAAAAATCTGTACATGGCAATGATGGAGAGGCAAGGTAATGGTATTTGGGGTCCAAACTGCTTTTGTGGAGCTCTTTTCTTCTTATGTTAATGTTTCTATAGGTCTGGCCTAAAAGCGCTATAGCATTGGTTGAAAGATCAATGGCTTTACTACATGCAACTGATGGGTTTTCTGTGGAATTTGCTAATATGTCAACAGATTTGGTTATGTTAGATGCTGCTTTCACCAAAAGTTCTTGAACACTTTGCATCTTATTATCATCATATTGAACCTGAGCTCGCAGCAAACGCCATATCCCTTGATTAACACGAGTTTTAACAAGAGCCTCACAGTTTTCAGGCCGATGCACCTCTTTCAAAAGTTCATTCATTTTGTCATCAGACAATTCGTTCCTGAAAGAACTATTCACAAATTTTGCTAAATCATCATTCACCTTCTTATCAACAGGGTCAGAGTTACTAAAGCGTTCCATCAAGTTCCGAAAAACAGGATTGGGACTTACATTTTCTTGATCAATTTCATCAAAAGACTGTCCATCGTCATCATAGAACTGATCCTCTGAATACTCTTCATCGTAATATTGAGCAGATTCAAGTTTTTCAATACGTTCTTTCTGGCTCTTCATATTTTCGTTTAGCTCTTGCAAAATAGAGAGAACTTCACGAGTGAGTTCAGGCTCCTTAGACATAGAACTTGTGGACGTAGAACACTGACCTTTATTAGGAACAGTTTTAGGTGTGTCCTCGGACACCGAAGAGGTCTTATTTACAACCGAAACCGACTTACTGGGTGGTTTCTTACTGTTCTGGACTTCTTTGTCCGCCATGACGTGTTAAATATACAGAGACCTGATGAAAACTAACGTGCCGGATGTCGTAAACCGGTCACGTGTTAGACTGGTAAAAATTTCCGAAGAAATTTTACAAAACAAGTTTCTTTTTATTGTTTCCGAAGAAAAATAACGAAATTCAGTAAAATTGGTAATAAATAACAAATTAATTCCAATAATTGCTACTAATAGCAATAAAACTGACATGTGCGATACCGCAGTATAAACCGCGAACGAACTAATTCGTTACGGAAAATCGATCTCGCCGAAGCGTCTGTACTCAACGAGTAGCTAAATCGCACTGACAATATATCGATCTGCTCGTGCACATCTCATTTGAGCACGGAAGTTGTATGACGTAATAGAATCTATACATTTTGTTATCCCTATGCAGCATTTTTCCATCATGTTTTCTAGTGAATTTGGACAGTACAAAACGTTTATTTGAGGATGTGTGTAATACTAAAAAAATACTATAAGAAACATACAGATTGTCACGAGTGACTATTTAATATTCATCAAGTTTACTCTGCTCTGATTATAAGTAACTATGCACAATATTAAAACTGCATGTGAGGAAACTTAATATCTGCATGTAAAGCACTATATACATGTAATATGAAATGGAAACATTTTAGGGATAACTGCGGTAAAGTATATGGTGGCTGTTCGGGAGCAGAGGGATATTCGGTTCACCTGTACGGAATGCACATCTCCACCGACGACGTCGATCTCCGCATCACCGTCCATGCCGGTAAAATCTCCACCGACGACGTCCATTTTTCTTTGTGTCAATGCAAAAATATAAAAAATAACGTGTTGATTTCTGACATTGTAGCTAATGTCCGATTTTTTTTTCTGTTTGCGACAGAGGCCTATTATTCCAAATTTTCTAACGTTTATTAATTAAATGTCCATAGCAATCGGACTGTTTTATTTAAAAAAAGGTTTTTTTTAATGACGAAAGTCTCATAGAACACGGCGTTAAACGACGTCATTGTCAATGGGACATAAAAAATGGATTTGTTTTCTTTGGACATTTTGTAACTAGGATTGTCCAGCGACATATATAACATAATTCACATTTAGCGTCCGTGGATTATCCGATTATCCTATAATTTTAGCCACTATATCTTCAATTCAACATGAAACAATGTATGAAAAGGTAATAAAAGAGCTTGAATGGACGTGCAACGCATGTTCACAGGTATATCATTTGCTCATTGTATTGATTTTGGTTAATTGATGTAATGTTACCAATTTCATATTTACGCATTGTAGGATGGAATATATGAAACAACCATGTGTCATAAGAATTACGCAATTAATCTCATTCGTAGTCATATAATTAATCTTAATATAAACCCCATATATACTTTATGGTATATAAATATTTAATAAACGTGATCAGGAAACCGGTGTCCGACCCGTGGAAACCGCAGATTCATATGTCGCCCCTGAGCCTCTACTGGAGAGCACAGTCCTTGATGGGTCGGTTGTGATAGAGCGTTCATTTGTTGTCCCTGCACCTGCAGTTGAGCCAGAAATACTGAGTGATTTGATTGGAAACTTTGACGTTGAGCAGCCATCGTAAACTCAGTATGAGATAATCGAACGCGGAACGCTGAGACGGAAACGAAAACTGGTCTATTGCGATGGTTTCAGCTACACAGTTTAGGTATGAGACATCAGTAAAACAAATCAACAACGTTATAACTTAGTATAATATATATTGGTTCAACGAAATAATTATTAAATAATTATATATATAATATAATACATTATACACAGGGTCATAATTTATTATACTACATTATACAAAGAGCCATATTTTGTTTCTTTTTCTTAAAGAACAGCAAAAGATGATCACACACTTTGGCGCTGTAGCAAGAGGTCGAAGACCATGAACTGTCCGGCGACAGTGATTCAAGATTGTGACCGCTTCAAGCCTGGAATGAAGAACCACATCCATGCGCCTGAACCAGGGTCGGCAATCGCGATGCGTATCAAAGCCGATGTATGTACATGTATGGAGAGAATATGTAAAATACTTTTCTGCACTGATTTGTGACATGTTCTGAGAAAACTGGGGAAAATGCTTGTGCGTAAATTGTCATCCCAGATTAGCATGTGCAGTCCGCACAGAATAATCAGGGACGACAATTTACGATTTTATGGAATTTTTTGTTTAAACGATGTCTCTTCTTAGCGAAAATCCAGTTTAGGCGGAAAGTGTCGTCCCGGATTAAACTGTGCGGACTACACAGGCTAATCTGGAATGACACTTTACGCACAAGCATTTTGCCCAGTTTTCTCAGAACACGCCACATTTATCTTCAAGAGCAATATATATATGATCCGTCTTATTATGTTTTTTTTTAAAGATTTAGTACGTCAGTTTCTTGTTCTTTATCTTTAGAGCAACATATATGTTGTGTCTTATTTTTTTCGTACGTCAGTTTCATGTTCTTCATCTTCAGGTGCAAGTACACGGTACGACTTGCATATTCGAGAAATCTGTCCGTACCATCGTTGAGGTCGTGATGCGCGAACACGTAGATTTGACTGCCCCTGCGGCCAGTAGACCGAACCCGACGAAACTCGTTCGCGCGGTTAATCGAATGAGGCAGAAACTCAGGCGTCTAGACCCAGCAAACCTAGATGCAGAGGTTTGTTGACAAATACATGAACATATAATTACTAATCAACAAGCATCGATTGTGCATCACAATGCTTACCATTATTATTATTTATGAGCGATATGATTGACGAACCTACGTTTTTTTCAGCTTGACACCGTGTTCATCGACAACAAGGCACCTAACTTCTTTCAAAACGACATCAAAGTGGGGACCGACAGACATCTCGTGTTTTACACGGACCGTCAATTGGAGCTGCTGGCCTCAGCGAAAACTTGGTTCATGGACGGCACTTTCCGAGTTGTAAAGAGTCCGTTCAAGCAGCTCTTAAGCATCCATGCTTTTGTCCGATGCAATGAACAGCTGAAACAAATCCCACTAGTCTTCTGCCTCATGTCTGGGAGAAGTAAAGACGATTACTATGAGGTATGCAAGGTTTATATTTATATTCAATTTTGAGATCAGCTAAGTCTTTCTCTCATTAAGTTTATTCTATTTCGTATTTAGTGTCAGAAATATAATCCGTGTTATTAAGACACCATTTGATATTGTTTATTGTACTCACAGACTTATTTCCATATCATTATACGGAATTTATTATTTAAACAGGTCCTGAGAGCCATTGATCGGAGGCTACCGAGGGAGATTGCTGTGCAGACATTCGTAGCGGACTTCGAGGCTGGACTATGGTCGGCATTGAGGCAGCGATTCCCTGGCTATCCCATTCATGGATGTGCCTTCCACTGGTCCCAAGCGGTTTTCCGCAAGATACAGGAGATTGGTCTACAGGTAAATACCGTTATTGATTTTAAAACTAAAACAATTTCGTTCAAGCTTTATATAAAAAGGTTTGCAGATGCAAATAAATAGTATACATGTTATTCCAACTTGATTTTATGTATAGCTAAAACATATCCGTTGAATATAGTTTGATTTTAAATATTATGTATGAGTATATATATTTTTCAGACGTCATACAATCGGAAAGACGAAGTATATAATTTCTTGCGCCAGTTCATGGCTTTGCCGTTTCTGCCAGCAGAGCACATCCCATCCATGTTCGAGGCATTGGACGAGCGGGCCAACAATGAACACCTGGACGCGGTCATGGTGTATGTGTTTAACACATGGATAAACAGAAGCATCTTTCCGGTGGAGTGTTGGTCCATCTTCATGAAAAGCGTCCGTACGATTGCGAAGGATGGCACAACCGTCTGAACACCAGGGTGGCAACAAGAGGACCGGTGCCATTATACTTACTTGTTCAAGAACTGTTTACGGAGGCATCCGACATCCCACTCCACATCAAACTGATTTCCGAATGGAAATTGAAACGAGGACAGCGGAAAAGCCACCCGGTCCATCCAGGGGAAGCTATTTTCCCTGTGGGAGAGGTACATTGAGAAGGAGATCTCCGCCTCACGTCTCCTGAGAGTGTGTGCGCACGTTTACGGGCCAGCTGCTTCTGGTGGACAGTAATGATCGATGATATGTGTTTGTTCAGATCCATTGTTATCGATGTTTGCCATGTATGAATTTTTTTAACTTTATTAAAAATAGAAAAATAAAACTGATCAAAATTCGATAAATTATATTTGTTTGGTTATGACCATTTTTTTTCGATGTTTGCCATTTATGTTTTTTTAACGTTGTTCTTGTTCAAAATAGAAAAATACAACTAATCAACATTCGATAAATTATATTTGTTTGGTTATGACCTTTTTTTTTCGCTGTTTGCCATTAATGTTTTTTTTTTTCATTTTTCATAATATACAAATTATACAGATTAAAATTCGGTACATGATATTTGTTATATTTGTTTGATCATTTACATTTTGATCGACGTTTGCCAGGCAAATTTGTTTTTACGTGTTTCAAAGTAGAAAAATACAAATGATTACAATTCGATGTGTTTGCCTTATGTTTATGTTCCTATATCAAGAATATATATATATATATATTAATGACTTAGGTTAAAAAATGAAGTTTGCAAGATGTTTGCAAAAGTTTATATTTAGATTTAACTATTTCATTTCCATTTTCCATTTCCCATTAGTTTTCAATTTTAAGATTAAATAAAGCTCTAGAAGGTATTGAGATGACATAACAATACATGTTGAAATATATTAATTTACCAATAAATGCATTTAATTTGTAACAAACTTACGAACTTAAACAAAACTAAGTGCCGAAGCGTTAAACTATAAGTGCCGAAACATCCAACTTCAAGTGCCGAAGTAACTACCGAAGTGCCGAAGTGACTAAAGTCCGAAGTGAACAGATACCGAAGTGACTAGCATTCGTGCAAACATATTCAAACTCTATGGAACCAATTGACAACATTTCTAGAGAAACAACAAATAAAAGTAAAACTGTCTCTCTTAAATATAAGTTTCGGTGTAAATACTTTTAAAATACCAGAAATTAATAACACTGTGAACTACATTATTATATTAATGAAATATTTCATATTCAGCATGAAATACACAAAACAACTACTTTGAACTGTTTTATAAATTATTTAAAGCTAAATATCTAAATTGAAAAAGAAATAGCCCTCAACGACGATACTCTTCATATTTTGGAACAAAAATGGAAAACACATAAACTTTCATAATCCAGTCCAGTTGTCTTCTACCCAACTTTACTCAACTCATCTAAAGTATTGATTATTACATTTAAAAATAACAACATATACCACAGGCAACCAAATAAAAAACACACTATATATACTAGCATATCATGTATTATATGTTTGACATTATTACTTCTGTATGATATCACTTTTGTTCTTGCTCATGCGCATATTTACATTGAATGTTTATATTGAAGAAAAAGAAAAAAATATGCCATTGTTATCAAAACAAAAGTGGCCATATTATATTCGTCACATGGTTATACCACATTCATACATTTCCGGGAAGAATATTTATACACGTACATGCAAAGATTTATTTAAGACTTGAGCGGTTATTGACTTATCAACCGTGCAAATGCCTTCATATAACCAACTGTGATGCCTTAAAGCATTGTGTACAAGCACGTACTGCAGTTGCTAGGGGAAACAAGAGGAGTCTCATAAAATACCAATTTGCATCATGGAATTTAATGATAAGGCAAGGCACGTCTGTATTTTATCGTCAATTAATGAAATGTTGAGGTGTATCGTATTCAATGCGTTAAATTGCTACGGACTCACAAGTTACATTCCCGTCTAAATAGCCGACTACATTCAACAACATTTAAGAGAGACATTAGACCGCTTTTAATTGATTGATGATAAATTCACACTTGTCATGGCTTTCACTATGTTTAGTATGGTTTGTTTGAAAACTATTTTTATATAGGCCTAGTGGAATTGGATTTTTATTTTACTTTTTTTATCTCAATAGTATTATTCACAAGCATATCATATAATTTTACCAACATTAAGATATGTTCTTTATTGACGTAAAACGGTGTGAAGTCCATATTTTTGGATCAAAGTTGCTTTATGCCTGAAAAAAATAGACAAAAAGACGAATCTTTATTTATCTTTTTTAAATAAATCTGCTTTATGGTTGAATTTATTTAATATTTTTGTTTATAAAAAACTTCTGAGCCAATAGCGTCCGTTTCCATTTTATATCTCTGTTGAATATCAGGCTCAAACGGTGCGAGCATATTTCTAAAACAAGTATGATACACAAAAGCAATTTGACATTATTGTTAACTAAATATTGAATATTTGCAAATTACATTTGCTGTTGTAACAGAACGAATTTCCCAATTTGCAATTATGTATTGGCTTGACATTGAAAGAGAGGAAACGTGATGCCCATGTATGTAGATTACCAGATGTGGTGCGTTTTCCGAAAGCTATCATCTTGTTTTCATGTAATTAAAGGTTGTCAAAACCTATTGCATTAGCCGAGGAACATACAAAAAACAGCATCATGAAAATCATTGCTCAATCAAAAATAAGTTTGCAAGGTAATGAATATTTTATTATATGGATCGAAAATATGGGGTATAAAATCGTGTGAAGTTTTAGAAAGAGTTCACACATATGCATGTAAAACAATTATGTCAGCACCGATGTACTCATGTGATAATACTATTATAGGTGATTGTGGTAGATATGCGGTACATATTTATTCATCTATGAGAGGTATAAAATATTGGTAACGATAAGTGGAAAATCAACATTCTCGTCTTATTAAAAAGGGCTATGAAATGTTGAAATATGTCGACGACATCGGAAACGTAAACAGGGTCAACTCATTACGCAATCACCTGCAATCCATATGGTTTTTATATGTGCGGGAACAACAAGAGGTTGTTAATAAAACATCATTTTTGCAAAATTATTCTCAACGATTTTAAGATATTTTTGAACAGCAATGGATAGAAACGTGTAAAAGTTCTTCAAAACTAAAAACATACAATGGATTTAAAATTAACTTTGAATTCGAGTTATATTTCAATATTTTAATTATTCGTAATTAACGAAACGCATATGTATGTTTTCGATTTTTTTCCCATAAGCCCATGATTGGGATATCGACAGGGATCAAGGGTTCTGTCCTTTTTGCAGAACTAATATCAAAAAAGAATTTCATTTTCTTTTAATACGCAAAACATACTTAACCTTCGTGAAAGGTATATACCCATTAAGTGCTATATACATAAACTACTAGTACTATATACTACAAATAAATGTAATATAATCATGAGTTCCCGGGAAGAAAAGGTG
The DNA here is from genome assembly GCA_007657795.1 of Dreissena rostriformis. Taxonomy (NCBI): domain Eukaryota; kingdom Metazoa; phylum Mollusca; class Bivalvia; order Myida; family Dreissenidae; genus Dreissena; species Dreissena rostriformis. The sequence goes on along the minus strand of VMBQ01002805.1, from coordinate 21,265 downwards.
ATCAGGAGTATTGCTATGTTCTTGTAGTATGCTTTTGAAAAAAGAAATGTGTTACTGACTAGCAGTTAATAATCAATAGCTGCATCATGACATATTTATGTTTGCCTAAAGGACAAAAGGTGTATTGAAATATTTGAATATGCGATGCTATTTGTACCTGCAACGGCCGGAGGCCTTATATCAATTAAACATTGAATTGAATATTGGTCGCCTTGAAATACTTTAAGCTCCGATGAATTATTGACATTTTCTACGCTATAAGCATACTTCCGATACATGAATAATTTGATGATCTACATTCAATTGAACCCAAACAAAACTTGCAATCATATCAATTTATTCCTCAAGCCATGTTATTAATGAATATTTCCATAGATAAAATGTATTTTGAAGGTAATAATTGAACGTGCAGTTCATACACATTCTAACAAGTGCTTGTTGCGTATTTATATATATATATATCACAAAGGGATCATTTGGTAGTACATGTTAAATTAGCTATCAAGGTGCCTGTACCACGTGATTTTGTATGCTATGTGTGGGGCAATCTAATGTAAACACTTCGTAGCTTCAGGTACCATTTTCCACGTTGTCTCTATTAAAACATAATATATTTGCACCAAACAAAGATGAGTTCCCGGTCATAATCGATTTTGATGTACATGAAAAAGTTTCTGGTTGATTTGTTGAGCATTTTGTTGCTGCAACCGCGCACTTGAATTCAACGTAAATTGACATGCTATGTGTGGTATCTTTTAATTTAATCGTTAATATAGTTCATGATAGTGCTGTTTGTTAATCGAAACATACGGCGGAAATTGTATTTCTTAGCAGAGAAACACCACAATAAGTTTATTTGCTAGAGTACGCTTTTTTTTTTATTTCATTGTAACTTATGCGTA